>JBAKBP010012254.1:0-68434 GCA_037953745.1 Lithodes maja | reverse complement strand
GTCTTAGTAGTGCTATAGTTTATGTAGGAGTTATATGCGTCTTAGTAGTGCTATAGTTTATGTAGGAGTTATATGCGTCTTAGTAGTGCTATAGTTTATGTAGGAGTTATATGCGTCTTAGTAGTGCTATAGTTTATGTAGGAGTTATATGCGTCTTAGTAGTGCTATAGTTTATGTAGGAGTTATATGCGTCTTAGTAGTGCTATAGTTTATGTAGGAGTTATATGCGTCTTAGTAGTGCTATAGGGATTTATGTAGGAGTTATATGCGTCTTAGTAGTGCTATAGTTTATGTAGGAGTTATATGCGTCTTAGTAGTGCTATAGTTTATGTAGGAGTTATATGCGTCTTAGTAGTGCTATAGTTTATGTAGGAGTTATATGCGTCTTAGTAGTGCTATAGTTTATGTAGGAGTTATATGCGTCTTAGTAGTGCTATAGTTTATGTAGGAGTTATATGCGTCTTAGTAGTGCTATAGTTTATGTAGGAGTTATATGCGTCTTAGTAGTGCTATAGTTTATGTAGGAGTTATATGCGTCTTAGTAGTGCTATAGGTTTATGTAGGAGTTATATGCGTCTTAGTAGTGCTATAGTTTATGTAGGAGTTATATGCGTCTTAGTAGTGCTATAGTTTATGTAGGAGTTATATGCATCTTAGTAGTGCTATAGTTTATGTAGGAGTTATATGCGTCTTAGTAGTGCTATAGGTTTATGTAGGAGTTATATGCGTCTTAGTAGTGCTATAGTTTATGTAGGAGTTATATGCGTCTTAGTAGTGCTATAGTTTATGTAGGAGTTATATGCGTCTTAGTAGTGCTATAGTTTATGTAGGAGTTATATGCGTCTTAGTAGTGCTATAGTTTATGTAGGAGTTATATGCGTCTTAGTAGTGCTATAGTTTATGTAGGAGTTATATGCGTCTTAGTAGTGCTATAGTTTATGTAGGAGTTATATGCGTCTTAGTAGTGCTATAGTTTATGTAGGAGTTATATGCATCTTAGTAGTGCTATAGTTTATGTAGGAGTTATATACGTCTTAGTAGTGCTATAGTTTATGTAGGAGTTATATGCGTCTTAGTAGTGCTATAGTTTATGTAGGAGTTATATGCATCTTAGTAGTGCTATAGTTTATGTAGGAGTTATATGCGTCTTAGTAGTGCTATAGTTTATGTAGGAGTTATATGCGTCTTAGTAGTGCTATAGTTTATGTAGGAGTTATATGCGTCTTAGTAGTGCTATAGTTTATGTAGGAGTTATATGCGTCTTAGTAGTGCTATAGTTTATGTAGGAGTTATATGCGTCTTAGTAGTGCTATAGTTTATGTAGGAGTTATATGCATCTTAGTAGTGCTATAGTTTATGTAGGAGTTATATGCGTCTTAGTAGTGCTATAGTTTATGTAGGAGTTATATGCGTCTTAGTAGTGCTATAGTTTATGTAGGAGTTATATGCGTCTTAGTAGTGCTATAGTTATATGCGTCTTAGTAGTGCTATAGTTTATGTAGGAGTTATATGCGTCTTAGTAGTGCTATAGGGATTTATGTAGGAGTTATATGCGTCTTAGTAGTGCTATAGTTTATGTAGGAGTTATATGCGTCTTAGTAGTGCTATAGTTTATGTAGGAGTTATATGCGTCTTAGTAGTGCTATAGTTTATGTAGGAGTTATATGCGTCTTAGTAGTGCTATAGTTTATGTAGGAGTTATATGCGTCTTAGTAGTGCTATAGTTTATGTAGGAGTTATATGCGTCTTAGTAGTGCTATAGTTTATGTAGGAGTTATATGCGTCTTAGTAGTGCTATAGTTTATGTAGGAGTTATATGCGTCTTAGTAGTGCTATAGTTTATGTAGGAGTTATATGCGTCTTAGTAGTGCTATAGTTTATGTAGGAGTTATATGCGTCTTAGTAGTGCTATAGTTTATGTAGGAGTTATATGCGTCTTAGTAGTGCTATAGTTTATGTAGGAGTTATATGCGTCTTAGTAGTGCTATAGTTTATGTAGGAGTTATATGCGTCTTAGTAGTGCTATAGTTTATGTAGGAGTTATATGCATCTTAGTAGTGCTATAGTTTATGATTGTAGGAGTTATATGCATCTTAGTAGTGCTATAGTTTATGTAGGAGTTATATGCGTCTTAGTAGTGCTATAGTTTATGTAGGAGTTATATGCGTCTTAGTAGTACTATAGTTATATGCGTCTTAGTAGTGTTATAGTTTATGTAGGAGTTATATGCGTCTTAGTAGTGCTATAGTTATATGCGTCTTAGTAGTGCTATAGTTTATGTAGGAGTTATATGCGTCTTAGTAGTGCTATAGTTTATGTAGGAGTTATATGCGTCTTAGTAGTGCTATAGTTTATGTAGGAGTTATATGCATCTTAGTAGTGCTATAGTTTATGTAGGAGTTATATGCGTCTTAGTAGTGCTATAGGGATTTATGTAGGAGTTATATGCGTCTTAGTAGTGCTATAGTTTATGTAGGAGTTATATGCGTCTTAGTAGTGCTATAGTTATATGCGTCTTAGTAGTGCTATAGTTTATGTAGGAGTTATATGCGTCTTAGTAGTGCTATAGTTATATGCGTCTTAGTAGTGCTATAGTTTATGTAGGAGTTATATGCGTCTTAGTAGTGCTATAGTTATATGCGTCTTAGTAGTGCTATAGTTTATGTAGGAGTTATATGCGTCTTAGTAGTGCTATAGTTATATGCGTCTTAGTAGTGCTATAGTTTATGTAGGAGTTATATGCGTCTTAGTAGTGCTATAGGGATTTATGTAGGAGTTATATACGTCTTAGTAGTGCTATAGTTTATGTAGGAGTTATATGCGTCTTAGTAGTGCTATAGGGATTTATGTAGGAGTTATATGCATCTTAGTAGTGCTATAGTTTATGTAGGAGTTATATACGTCTTAGTAGTGCTATAGTTTATGTAGGAGTTATATGCGTCTTAGTAGTGCTATAGTTTATGTAGGAGTTATATGCGTCTTAGTAGTGCTATAGTTTATGTAGGAGTTATATGCGTCTTAGTAGTGCTATAGTTTATGTAGGAGTTATATGCGTCTTAGTAGTGCTATAGTTTATGTAGGAGTTATTTGCGTCTTAGTAGTGCTATAGTTTATGTAGGAGTTATATGCGTCTTAGTAGTGCTATAGTTTATGTAGGAGTTATATGCGTCTTAGTAGTGCTATAGTTTATGTAGGAGTTATATGCGTCTTAGTAGTGCTATAGTTTATGTAGGAGTTATATGCGTCTTAGTAGTGCTATAGTTTATGTAGGAGTTATATGCGTCTTAGTAGTGCTATAGTTTATGTAGGAGTTATATGCGTCTTAGTAGTGCTATAGTTTATGTAGGAGTTATATGCGTCTTAGTAGTGCTATAGTTTATGTAGGAGTTATATGCGTCTTAGTAGTGCTATAGTTTATGTAGGAGTTATATGCGTCTTAGTAGTGCTATAGTTTATGTAGGAGTTATATGCGTCTTAGTAGTGCTATAGTTTATGTAGGAGTTATATGCGTCTTAGTAGTGCTATAGTTTATGTAGGAGTTATATGCGTCTTAGTAGTGCTATAGTTTATGTAGGAGTTATATGCGTCTTAGTAGTGCTATAGTTTATGTAGGAGTTATATGCGTCTTAGTAGTGCTATAGTTTCAACCTTTTTGTACCTAAATTGAAAGAAAAAAAGCAAAAAAAAAAAAAAAAAAAAAACTTTTGACCTAGTTTTATGGTGACATACACCTGTGCCAAATTGCATTTAAATTGAAAGTACGACCTGGAAGTTAGTAAATAGCCGGTCGGTCCCCTTAAAATATTGTGTTGACTTGTCATGTGCCTTTTTTATTACCTGTTGTTAGTGTATCATATTGGAATTCAGTGCCAGCCCTCACCCAGTAGAGAAGCTAGAAGTTGTATCAGAATATCTCACGTTTCTTCTGAACGTGGCATAACAGTATGGTTGAAATATTAGTTATCTATACGTGACTGAGGAGCAATTACTCTGCGACTGAACTTTCACTATTGGATCTGTACCCAGATGATACGTAGCGTATTATCTCAGGTCTGAATAAGTGTTTAAACTTTACGTGTAAGTGTAAGGTCTTTATAACCGGATAAACATATATATATATATGTCCACGTTGAAGAATACAGGAGCCTGTATTCGAGGAAGTATATAAATATTTTCCCCACTATAGAAGTGTGTATTGTTCTCCCGAAACAGAGCGACGAATAATAAATAAATGAGGGAAGAATGGAAAATCTTCTTAGATTACGTTAACACTGTGAACCTTAACATACCTCAGTCTAGACCCTCACTATAATCATCTTTACCATTACGAACAAGAAAAACACTTAGAGGATTGCATAGAGAGTAGACACTGGTAGATCGAGTTTGGAGCACACTGGTACAGGCACGGTTGTCTTGGTTCTTGACTACAGGGACCTGGGATTTCACACTTTCCAGCTAGGTTCGGGCCCAAACAATTCCAGTTTTCGTTCTGCTCTATCTCTACCTTCTCTCTTCTCGGCACAATGGCACTTGATCACTATTCACGCTGAACCTGGAGGATGACAATAAAGGATCCCCTACATTTTTTTTCTTTTTTCTATGTGATTGAGGGAGGCAAAAGGCAGAACTGCCTATAGCGAGTTGAAAGAGCGACAGGGCCAAAATCAAGGGACATTCGAGCCAAAATGCCTGGACACACGGAGTTTGAAGCAATTTAAATCATAGGAAGAGGGAAAGACTGATTCTGGGAGAGAGTTCCAGAGCTCAGCTGTTGAGTAGAAGAAAGTTTGAGAGTAACGTTTCACTCTTGGGTTGGAGAGTTGCACAGAGTAGGGGTGGGATTGAGTTGCAAGACGGGTACCACGTGCCCTATGTAAAGGAGGTGGTATACACTGGGAAAGCTCTGAGGAACACTGATTATTATAGTAGCGATAGAATAGCGAGAGAGATGCAACATTGCGGCGGAGAGAGAGAGATTGCAGAGAGTTGGTGAGTGGACGGGAGTTAATGATACGAAAGGCCTTCCTTTCAACTTTGTCTAAGAGAGCGGTGTGAGAGGAACCTCCCCACACATGTGAACAATACTCAATACAAGGACGCACTATGCCCCTGTACAGAGCAAGAAGCTGTGCAGGGGAAAAGAACCCCCTTAGGCGGTTGAGCACACCCAGCTTCTGGGAGGCTGCCTTAGCAAGACTGGTAATATGGTCCTTCCAACTGAGAGCAGAAGAAAAAGAGTCACCAAGAATACTGAGAGAAAATGAAGGATTGATTTTTGTATTGTTGAAGAATAAGGGATAGTCCGCTGGGAGTTCCTTACGGGTAGATAGATGGAGAAATTGGGTTTTGGAAGCATTAAAGGTAACAAGGTTTTCTCTGCCCCAATTGGAGATAGTATTTAGATCAGAATTTAAGAGTTCTATGGCTTCATTACGTTTGTCGTTGAGGGATTGCTGGCTGGGGCGTTCTGAAAAACTAATAGAGTAGTGTAAGGTTGAGTCGTCTGCGTATGAATGGATGGGAATTGAGGTACAGTTGAGGAGATCATTTATAAAAATTAGAAAGAGAATAGGAGATAGGACAGAGCCCTGAGGAACACCAGAGTTTATAGGGTGAGGAAGTGAACAATGACCGTCCACAACCGCGGCTATGGAACGGCCGGAAAGGAAATTAGAGACAAAGGCACAGATGGAGGGATAGAAACCGAAGGAGGGTAGTTTAGAAATTAAAGATTTGTGCCAGACTCTATCGAAGGCTTTCGATATGTCTAGTGCAATAGAAAAAGTCTGTATAACACACACTTGGTAAACTTAAGGTATTTCCAGGCGTAGGTGGACAGTTAATATAACTACAGTCCTGAACCTCGAAGAAGTATGGTGATGCAAGCCTAGGCTGAATGGTGTTAACTAAGCTTGCACAAATAGTACTTGCATCATCTATTATGATTTGATCAAAAGATATAGCAGCCAATGACTCAATCTCGTCCTTGTCTGTGAGCATTAAGTCACAAGAAAGACTCAAGAGGCTACTTTGGGCGAGGTGGGGTTGGACCGTACTACTAGTGGAAAAATATTTATCTAAAATCACATGAAGGCTGAAAATGAGAAAAATTATATGTGGATGAAACTTTCATTACTTGCACATCCTTTGGCATGCAGATATTTACGAAATACAGTATGCTTGCAACACTGAAAAATAAATTCAAGGGGGGTACAATTTGTACGGACCATCACTCCGGGGGTGATGGACCATACAGACCACCAAAAAATTGCTTACAGTTTAAATGGACACTTAGATATATATTATTTTAGCCCTTATACTTACATTATTATGTTACCTCCACCAACCGACTTTACTCCTAAACTCAATTAATGAAATCAACAAATACATGTGGCAGTCCAGGGATTCGAACCTAGGATGCTCTCACCGAAATTCAGTGCATTTATCCATTGCACTACGAAGACAGTTAAAGAATGGTGGACAAGCCTACTATTTATTATGCAGTTTCGAATCCTGCATATCAATCTAAGCATGTACACACTTTTCAACTGCGCTATCATAGTCTATGTATAGATGAAAGGAAGGAGTAATTAATGGGGCCTTAACCCTAAGGAAGGCCTCTCTATAAACTACCCCTGAACCTGAATGAATTATTATGTTACCTCCACCAACCGACTTTACTCCTAAACCCTACTATAATTGGACAAAGTATTTGGCTGGAGGCCAAGTATTAAGCAAATAATACTTCAAATAATCATATCAAGAAAAAGAAGGCATATATTATCAGAAATTACTTTTGCTGCTTATATACTGTAATTGCATGGATGTATAAGTCATGTTAAAAGATCTTTTACAGACCCAGGGGTAACCTACCATACAAGGCAATGTCCATGTACGGAACAACACCTACACTAGGTTTGGGGGAAAACATTTGGGGACATTTTATTAACAGAAATAAGTCTTCCAAACCTGGCCTATAACATGCCTTAGTGCTTATATTAACTCTACTTACCAATATCTCTGTGATCTACAATACCTTAAGATTATCATAAATATACATAGAAAGGCATAACATTACATCAGACATGACAAAAAACAATATAATGACCTCACATACTCATTTCAATGCTCCGTCTGGCGTCACTCAGTCCGCCGATTGCTATGCATGCAGTGTTGCCAGTGCTACCAGGATTTTCTACGAACGAGGCTCCACTACGTCTGACTCGTAAGACTGGGTTATTCTACGCAATATCTAGGTGAATATTGTGAACCGCCTTCTAATTGAATTATTACACTTGTCCTGTATTCATTTCAGAGATAAGGATAGCACTCCTTTCAATCGAGGATTTACACTTGTGCTTAGATAGGCTACGTGGTGATTATATATACAAACTTTTGGTTTTGATATGCGTAGAGTTATTCTGGGCTGGAAGCTGAATGTAATTATTAATTTTCTTTGAGTTAATTCACTATGGTGCTTACGCATAAGTTAACTTGAATTTATTTGTTATTTTCTTTATCAGAAATATTATTAGTACTTCCCTGATTTATTTGGGCTTCACTTGTACTTTCTTTCTCTCGCTTTTTGCATAAGCTCGTAGTATCCACTGTTTCTAGAATACTTCTTTTTGTATAGATGTATTTTGACTAATATCCACTGTTGATCTTTTTTATACTCTTTCTCTATAAATACACTAAGTATAGATCCTTCTCACAGTTATTTCTCCTGTGTATTATAACGGTATAGTAACTAATTCACTTTAGATTTGTAGAATAAGTAATCCCGTCTTCGGTAGATGCAGATGCGTTGGCCGTGGGGTTTATCCTGACGTGACCGAGTTTACACAGTTTTAATCGAACTATTTACTATTTACTATTTACTATTGCTATGGCATAAGTAAAATAGAATCGAGTTAATGCAGGAGAGAACTCACTGACTACTCTGGTCTTTATAAGAGTTTTGAAGCAGAACTTTCAGACTTTTGAGGTTGGATATTGAATAGTGTGTAGGATTATACTATGGTATATTTACGCTAACGTAAGATAGTTGTTTTTAAGGCAACTTCTCTTAACTGCTCTGGTCTTTATAAGAGTCTTGCAGAACTGAGGATTGTGGTATGTTTTAAGCTTTTTGGTCTATCCCGGATAAAGTTACTTGCCTATGGGTAGCGTACTTTATCCACAATAGCACCAGCTGGGGTAGGGGAAATATATTATAGTTAGCCTCTGTGGAGGAGTCTAATAACTAGCCTTGTTGATACCCACTCCAAACAATTTACCAGTTAGTATCAATATTCGAACAATCTTCGAATATATACTAATATCAAGACTAATACTAATAGCAAGAACCATTGTCCTATTGAACTCCCAGTCTTCCGACTGTCTCACGTCTATGGATAGCGAGAACAATCGTCCAACTAATCCTAAAATCGTTGGTAGTAATATTCCCCTTTCTCAGTGTCATAACTTGACATTAATTAAGTCTACCTTGATTTATTTTCCAATACGTTTTCTTTGATAGGAATAATATAATGTCTTTCGTTAATAATATGTAGTTTAAATATTACATTCATACATTATAGTATCCAATTTAATTTACTGGTATTGATCAAGGTATATGCGAATGCATGAGTGTACCTTAAGTATAAGCTATATATGAAAGATGTAAGCCCTTAGTTAAGATTCGTAGCTGAGGTCCCGTATGTAAACAAAGGGGATCGCACTTGCTGACGTTGCTGTATAGAAGTCAATCTGCCAACATGGAATATAATTAGTGATCATCAATAATCTGCTACATCCTCCACTTAACTTCTTCAATACTTCGCTCTACATTCAGATAAGCCTTTTCTATAATCACTGGGACCCACATTATTTTATGAGTGCTTAAATTTATGTTTTACATCATCCTTTTCAAGGTGATTATTTCCTATTTATTATATATAGCTCTCGTCTTCACAGTCCAGACAAGATATGGTCCTTCAACCTTTTCTCACTTCCTCCTAAATGCCTTTCTGCCTGTCTATTTAGTAGGCCTATTGTTGGCTTTTCCCCCGTATAGGCCTATAATTTATGTTCGGCGAGGCCTAGGCTACCCCTGCAGTATTTTTTCCTGGTGCCAGACTTTAGCCTGGCTTTCTTTTTCGCGACCGGGTGTGTTCCTGCACTAGGCCACATTAACGCAGGGAGTCCTTATGTTCTCTTGCCTTATTTTTTTGGCACTCTTGTGCAGGGTGCCAAAACAGAAATTATCCAGTTCTGGATCATTTTTGTAAGCTTACAAGGATCAACTTTGCGTGGCGTCTGCGGGGGGTGCGGGGGGCGCAGCCCCCCGCTACATAACAGGGGGTCCGGAGAAATTTTGAGATGTGAAGGTAAATATACGCACAATACATGCTCAAAATTTATTAAAAGGAATGAATAATATTGTAAGTAAAAGGGATGTTATGTATGTTTACTGGTGTTTAATCAGGATACTAGGGGGGCTGGCTGCCTGTACTTCAGTCTCAAAGAGATTCACTTCAGGTCCACTAATATAGGCATTGAAAACAGGTTTTTAAATTATTCTTAGCAGTCCCTGTTTTAGTTTTGTAACTTTTGTCCAATAAAGATTTCATGTATATTTGTTGTTGCATTCCAAGAACTATTACATACTTAATTTATATCCTTTCATATGATACATGAGTTACTATAGAGTACTGGTTAAAATACATACCGGTACCAAGTTTCAAGAATAAACTTTGATTAGAACATTTGTTTGTCTATTATTTTCCCTGGGCCGAGTAAAAAAATACCTGGGTAGGCTATTCCCATCTCGGGTTAAGTACAATCAGTAGGAACGTAGAAACTTACTTTAATTTTCACAACTTTAAAAGACTCGAGATTCTGCGAGGCTAATTCCGAAAATATTCAATCAAGTCTCCGTTACCCCCATGAAGTCAGGTTATAGTAATGACAAGACATACCAATAATATATGTTAGTTAGCGGGTGTGTGGACTGTGGGGATAGTGGCAGCCCCCACTTTGGACACTAAGACTAAGTAAAGTTAGGTTAGGGTAAGGTAATGCAAATTATCTACTCATAACAATTGAACATATAAACAATTGAACAATAAACTACTGTACTATATTCCTTGAAGAAATAAAAACAACAATTGTACATAAGGCTGCGGAAAGATTCTTTAGTGATACCCAAGTCATGGCCGGGATTCCGGGAAATCTATAAATGCACTGTAGGCGGTAGGCCTAGCTGCTGGCTGTACACTTATTAAATTGTACCGGTAATCTGGCTAAAAAGTTACCGGTATACAAAATGAGAACATAGAGGCAGGGTGCAGATCCCACTTTGGACACTAAGTTTGGACTTTGGTTAGGGTAAGTTATTGCAAATCTTCCACTCATAATATAAACTACAATAAAATAAGATACCAGTAGATAAGATACTACTGTAGCCTATTCTGCCTATAGCCTATACCTTGAAAACAAAAACAAACGGTAAGACTGCGAATGTATTCTTCAGTGACAGGTCTACCCCTATAATCCCACGGCATGACGGCAAACTGTTATTGTCATAGGCTATAGCCTAGCCAGGGTGTCGAATGACGCTGTTTTTTGAGTGGTAACACAAATTAACTTTCTGTATAATGATAAAAACAAATTAATCCTAGCCTAGGCCTAGCCTACGTATTTTTATATTATTATTTTAAAAGTTAGACATCTAAAATAGGCCTAGGCTTAGGCCTACTGTGTTCCAAAACTCAAGAGTAGCCTAGGCTAGGTTAGCCTAGTCTAGTAGTCTAGCCTTACAAAAAAAAAAAAAAAAAAAAAACAGGAATGTTGGTCTAGGCTAAGTTTAATATACACTTCCCAGGTCATTTTAACAGTTCTATTGCTTCTATATATCATATAATACACCATAGAGTAAGTTTTTAATAACTAGAAAAAAAGGTCATCTTCTAAATAATTACCATAATTGAGGACCTTCGCCGTTCCCGGGTAAGAGCCTAGCTAACCTTATTTTTTACTGTCTTTAACCTCAAATCTTCCTTGATCTTCATTAGCCTATCAATACATTATACATAGCCCCACTAGTGGGGGCAGTCCTAAGATTGTTGGATAATGGGTTATCCTAAGCCTAATACGCCTAGCCTCAGCCTAGGCTACTCATTTCTGCTTCAAATCATCATTATCATCATAGGCCTAGGCTAATACAAGTAGGCCTAGGCTTATCTGAACAAAATAATATGCTTGGCTACTTACAAAATTGCTGTTTGGTGCTTGCTAGAAGTCAGGTTTATCCAAAGTATCACCTTGAACTTATACCTTATATATAATGAGACTGAGTTCCCCAATGCACAATTTTAGAATGTGTAGGGCACTCGCACTTCACATGACGTCGATGTTATATTCCAGCCCCTTAATTCACTCTATTTTTCCACAAATATATCGGTAAATAACAGCTAACACATTTCCAAGTGTTCCACAGTTGATTGGCGGCAAGCTAATTTGACGTCATCATTGGATTATTCTCGTAAACACCACAATGGAAAACATAGCTGATTTTCGTTCGTTGTTTTCCATTGATCCAACCACATAAATACCCCTGAAAAACCAATAATTCATCATAAAATCGTACTAATTTATAGCTTACCTTATGCCTCAAGGTCTTGCGCTCTTTGTCAAACACATACAATTTATATTCATTCACTATTTTTAAGAAATTAGAGACCCCATAAAATTAACACATACGAACAAATATCTGTATTTTGTGGGAGTTTAATTGGGATCAGATCAGGATAAAAAAACTAACATTCAAACTTAAATTAATATTTTACATTATTCATTTCAGTGAAATTCAGTCAATATATTAAACACATGGAGTAGTTTAGTTAATATATACATAGTTTTAGATAAATACCTATTATTATCCTTTAATCTACATATTATTGAGCATTCGAGTGCCAATAAAATTACGGTAGTTGTGTTCGTCTTGACTCAGCCTTCGGCGCAATATAACATCGGAGTGTAGGGGTACATTGGTTGGTTATTTGTTTGTTTGTTTGTTTTAGCGGACTCTCCCATCCAGGAGTTCGTTCTATGAACGATGGCTGTTTCCTTATTGTAATATATATTTGTTATATTGGTGCTAAAGTCAGTCACCTCATCCGAACCGAACAAGTTGTGTTTTCACAGTGTAAACAAATAGCTTTCATGACTTGAGCTCTGGATTTATCCGTCTATATTTACATTAGTAGCTGCATTTGGACTTCAATACAGGTGATATATAATAGTTCTAAGATCATAGCCAATGTAGAGTACAGTGTAGAGCAAAGCAACTATCGTTTGATGAGTGTAATGTAGATATAGAATGGCAGGTTTAGCGGGGCTCCCGGCCGCCCCGGGAGTCACAGGCTCTTAGCCAATTTCAGTATCAATATTTTTTTCAGATGTTAGGTTCGGGATCACAAAGAAAATGGGCGAATTTTGGCACACTGCTCTTGTGCCTATTCTCGCTTATGTGGCGGAGTGATAATACACGTTCGGCGGCTGCAGGCGGTATAGGTAGTGGATTCCAGATTGGCCGTGGTGATTGCACCTAAACACCTACAAAAGCTACAAAAAGCATAACCTCACCTTCACCCTAGCGCTCTTGGGACACAGTTTCGGAGATCGCATTTACGTTGATCAACCAATTTATAAAGACTCATTTGTTGTGCGTAAATTTGCAGTGCCAGGAGCTAGGTTTTCTACTATAAATAATACACAAGCATGGAGGGATTTATTGAGGAGACAGCTGGAGGTAACACTACTTGTACTGGGTGGTAGTTTTTCATTGTAATGGGGTTGTTGGTGATAGCTTGACTTGACTTTCGGTGCGCTTGGCCTAGCCTAGCTTAATATTATTTCAACATGCCTGCCACTCTGTCAGAACTTAAGAAAAAGAGAGGGATAGTGAGGGGCTGTTTGACTAGGCTAATTAGGGACTTAGATGCCTTCATTGATCGGGCAGTTGTGTCCGAGGTGAAGGGCAAAGTTACCCTGATTCGCAAGTGCCTCAATGAGCTGGAGTCAGTCAATGACCATCTTTATGACCTATATGACGACACCGTTGACATTGTGACTATAGCTGGTGACGATGACGAATACTCTGAGGCCATGGAAGCGATTGTGGCTAAACTTTAGGCTTTATACAAAAAATTCCCTACTCTGACTAGCAATAGTGCCACGGCAAGGGTAGCAGGAGTTAAGCTACCTACACTTCATCTTCCCAAATTTAGTGGAGACCCGGCAAAGTGGACAGAATTCTGGGACCTCTTCCGCTGTACCGTGCATGACCATAAAGAGTTGTCATATGTACAACGTTTCACATATTTGCGTGGGCAGCTGCAGGGGGAAGCACAGAACTTGTTGGGGGGATTTAGCCTAATCGCCAGTAGCTACGCCACCGCAATAGCCCTACTTGAGAAGACATACGGACAAAAAGACCGAATAAAATCCGCACACATTACGAACTTGTGCGAGTTGTCTGCTCCAGTTTATGAGGTAGGCGCTGTGACGCACCCAGTGCGTGGCAACGCAACCTGATTGTACTCCTTGGTACTCCACTGTACCGCCACTGTGCGGTACCTCTGTACCGCTGTACCGTGCTGGCTGCCTATATTGAGTGTGACAACGTATAACTATGTTCTTTGTATCTCTGCAAAGGTCTCGTCATGTGCTAACCAGTGGTGGGTTTTGTTTTAAGCCATGTCGAGACCTTCCATTTAATATGTAGTATCAATAGAGAAGTTGATAGATAAGACAATGGGAGTTCAGAGAGAGAGAGTGAGTTGGGCTTCAGAGCGAGAGGGTAGCAATGCGCCACGCTGCCGGGGGGGTGGTTGCCAGACGTATGGACCGGTTGGCAGCCTTGCGCTTATAGCTAGGCGCGACAGGGTTGGTAGTCCATTGCCGCCTGCCTATGCTGCCTGGGCTGCCCATGTTGTCGTACTGCACATTGCCTGGAGGCTCGCTGTGTGTTCCATGATCAGGTTGCCTAGAACCTTTGAGATTCTAACATCCCTTGCCCTCTCTCCCAACTTCTCACGGTTGCACTCTTTCTCTCTGACGACATTACTCTCATTTCATTCTTCTCTCTATTTAAATGCATAACCTTCCCTTGAGGTCCTAAAGGAGTTTCAGCACTCACCTCTCGTATTACTCTTAGGACAAGCATATATTTACATGTATTAGATTTAAGGGGTTAATGTGAACAGCGATCTTCTTGATGAGGATAGTTGGTGAACGTTCTACATGTTCACGAGTTATATGCCCAGCTCATCATCCAATTTGTGACTAGACTAGTGCCATGTGTAAGAGCCCGACCATGCCCAGGAGTTGTCTGTAGAGGGGCGAGGACTTAGCCTTGATTTGCCTACCGAGCCAGGAGCGAGTGTAGTACCAGAGACTACAGCTCGCTCGTAGTGCCGGTATAGTAGAGTAACGTAATTTATCTGTCCTTGTGTTCTCTGCAGTCTTTTCCTGGGTTCTCGCTTTCGGTGCTGGGACTCGTTGTTCCTGTGACTTGGCCTGCTAGCTAGAACACATGGGGATGATGAGTGGGTTATATCTTTATTTTACTATGCATTGCAGCTCTCTGTAAGTTTATGTATGTAACACTTTACAATAGACATTACTCACACACAAGACAACACTATTAATACTTTCATGTATCAATTAACTGCACTGTCGTTTTGCTGCTGTGTCCGGAGTTCTATTGCGTAGGGCGCATACGGACTCAGAGGGGAGACAGAGTGAGAGAAGCGAAGTAGCCTATGCGGTAGTAGGCTACCGGCGCAGTACTGTTGCCTGCAACCTTTTAGTTATTCCAAGTATAGATTCATTCTTATAATAAGTGACTACTATTTATGTTCCTTCCATGTGTATTATTAGGTATCTACTGGATCATGAACATCTTGTATGCTACATGCTAGTGCATGTTAGTAGGGGACAGTTATTCTAGTGCACGCGCTTTCAAGTAGGCGTGTACATTTGTCATTTAGCATTTCACTGTCATACCTTTAGCCTGCTTCTATTCTACATTATTAGAGGCTTAATATTAACGTAGTTTCTTGAGTATTGCATTTCTTTAGTAATAACGTAACCTATAAATGTCTGAGGGAGTTTAGCCTCATAGCCTACCCCTGTTGTACACTTTCGCCGAGTTAAGGTACCTCGTTACCATAGACGATAACTCTGTAGGGCGTTGGTGCTTTTGTTGTCTGGAGCATATAGTATTTGGGACTGGAATCGAGCGTGTCGTTGTCACATAAGCCATTTCTGTCCTACGATCAAGAATCCCGAATATGTATTGCCGATCCAGCCGTAACAAAATGGCGACCTTGCACAAGATTCAGTAGTATCCTATCACATGTTTTTTGGAGAACTATTCTATGCTACCTAGTAGAGCTGGCTAGAATTTTCTTGCATATTGGAGGAATTTTTATTGTGTCATTATTGTATTGGTGGACTTGCAGATTGTTTCGTTAGGGGTGTCTAGAGTAGAGTCATTCAAGCATCTTTAACATTTTGTGAGTCGAGACTGCAATTAGTAATAAGCACTTCTTTTTTTTTATGAACAGCAATTGTATAACCAGCACTATGTCTAATGACTCATCATTTACGGGGGAGGATAACACGGTACAGCCTAGTGACCAGCAAGTACAACAGATATTTAGGGAGGGGAGTGTTATAAGTGGAGAGAGGGATGCCCGGGCATTTTTGCAGACACCTTTGACCGAACAGCGCCTGCAGGCTATTGATTGTTACGGTCTTCGCTGTTTAGCCACGGTTTTGGGGCGGGACTGTCCTGACAGTTGGCCCAAGAAGAATTTGGTGGCATGTTTGTTGGGTGATGGCGATGGGGCGGTGGGTGGAGTGGGGTCTTGGGGGGTTCCCTCCAAGCCTCCATTCCACTCTACCCCTGAGCTGGGCCCTCAGCCAGCGATTCTTAGCACGATGCAGCAGGAGGGTTCTCAATGGCAAGCTGGCTTACCCGTAAACACGTCTCGGTGTGGATCCCCCATTTTGTGCTCTCCCCCCCCAGGCCTGTCTCCTGAGATGTTATTTCAGCTAGAACTAGCTAAGCTTAAGTTGCAAGAGAGTCAACAGGCTAGTATAGAACGGATTAAGCTGCAGGAGACTCAGATACAACAGGCTAGTATAGAACGCATAGAGGTTGCTAGAATCCAAGCCAATCAGGATGCAACCAGGTACCAGGCTGAAATGGATGTCGAGAAGTCTAGAGTAGAGACCACGGGGCGTCATCTCGGTGGTGGGCACCGGGTTACAGACTCACTTTCGCATTTAATTAAGTTAGTACCCGCATTTGATGAGACAGCAGTGACTGAGTTTTTTGCTCGTTTCGAAAAGAAGTGTCGTGAGTATGACTGGCCGGAGGTTAAATGGGCAGCATTAGTTTCATCACGTCTAGTGGGTAAGGGGTTGAAAGCCTACGATGCACTGTCACTGGACGAGAGTGTCGTGTATGGACTGGTGAAGGAGGCTGTGCTCCTGGCCTACGAACTGCAACCCGAAACTTATAGATTGAAGTTCCGTGGCGTGAATAAGAAGAGCGACGTCAGTTTTATGGAGCACGCACGGGACTTAACAGATGCATGTAATAACTGGTTTCGGTCCGAGCACGCAGAGTCGGCTGAGGAAATTAAGCAACTTTTCTATCTGGAACAGTTTTACAAATGTACTGGAACCGATCTAACGCTGAACATTAAGGAAAAATGTCCCAAGACAGTAGAGGAGGCTGCCAAGATGGCAGACTTCAGATTATCATTGATTCGTGGTTGCGGTGCCGCTCAGAGGGCTGAGTCAGGGCAGAAGGGGCGCTATACCCCACCCACCAGAGTTTTCGATAATAACAAATCCTATGACACACATAACCACACTAAATGCATTGCACCTAATAACACCTACAAACACAAGCCTCTCCCGTTTACTAAAGGTCAGGCCCCTTCTTCGCCCGCACAAGGGAAGAAGCCCATTGGGGATGTGAAATGTTACAAATGTCAGAAGCTAGGCCATTATTCACGTGAGTGCCCTAGTAACACTCCCGCTAAGCCGGTGTCATTGGTTCACAGTATCGGTGTGTCTCTGAAGGCTGCAGCAACTGCCCGGGGTAGGTTGTCAGCAGCTGAGGCACACGCGGTAAAGAAGCGTACGGAAGGCTCGACACCTGTCCGGGACACTTTCTGTAGCCATCGGGGGCACGGGTTTGTGAGCTGGGGGAGTGAACTACGGAGGGTTGACTTGCTGAGGGATACGGGGGCTTCGCAAACTTTGTTGAGGAACTTCACAGGGAAACCGATAAATGCGGCCAGAGTTGTTGTGGTGCAGGGTATAAATGCTACGAGGTCATACCCACTTGTGAGGTTGGAGTTGAGAGTGGGAGAGGTGTGCAGGGAGCTGGATGTAGGGATCGTTGAGTGTTTGCCAGTTGAGGGCGTCGACCTTCTTCTCGGCAACGACTTTGCGGTGCCCACTTCCGGGACTCCACCCTTAGTCGTTGCCGAGAGGGCGGCCGACGTGGATGGTGAGAATCGGGAATGGGTTGGGAGGTGCCAACAGGATGAGATGGCCTGTGTGGTAACCCGATCTCGCTCTGCGGCTCCTGCACAGCCTAGCACTCAACCTCGGGGACAGTGGAGGAAGGATCAGGAGAAGGTTGCTAAGGGCAGGAAAAGGGACATTGATTCTGCTGCACTTCTCGGTGATTCGGTACTTGGACCTATAATAAACACGGGAGTTGACTCTGGCCCAGATATGGTGTGTAACAAGGCAGAGTTGGGTAAGACTTCGCGTGAGGCAAGAGCTGTAGCGAAAGCCACTAAGGCAGTAGAGCCTACTAGCCGGGGTAATGTCTTATTACAAAACCATCTTGATGCATTGACGCCCAGGGACATTAGTGAGCAGCAGCTGCAAGACGCTAGCCTAGCTCGTTATAGCAATGGTGCCATAGAGTTGGAGGAAGATGGGGATGCGAAGCCGGGAGATTTCTTTAGGCTCAACAGGATATTGTACCGCAGATTTCTAGACCCCAAATCGAAGTGGGAGGGCGGTGCGAGGGTAGTAGACCAGGTGGTTGTTCCAAATAAGTATAGAGAGTCCTTATTGTGTCTGGCGCATGATGTGCCGGTGGCGGGTCATTTGGGGGTAACAAAAACATTGGCGGCATTGGGCAGGTTTTTCTGGTGGCCTGGGGTCAAGGCTGATGTCTGTGCATGGGTGGCTGGGTGTGCGACCTGCCAGACAACGGGGAAGCCTAACCAGACAATCCCGAAGGCACCTTTGTTTCCCATACCTGTCACCGGGCCTCCGTTCAGCAAAGTTGTAGTAGATTTGGTTGGCCCTTTCCCGCCTACTAGTAGTGGCAATAAATTCCTGTTGACAATCATGGATGTGGCTACGAGATACCCGGACGCATACCCCATGAGAAACGGCTCGGCAAAGGCAGTTGTTAAAAACTTATTATTGTTCTGTTCCCGTTATGGATTTCCACGTGAGGTGCAGTCAGACCAGGGGAGCAATTTTACATCCAAATTGTTCAAGCAAACCCTTCAGTTGCACGGTATATGTTCTGTAGTGTCGTCAGCCTACCATCCCGAGAGTCAGGGAGTCTTGGAGCGGTGGCACTCGACCCTGAAGAGTATGCTACGCTGTTACTGTGCAGAACATGACACTGATTGGGATTTGGGTCTGCCGTATGTTCTGTTCGCTGCACGTGAAGTCCCAGGAGAGAGCCTGGGGTTCAGTCCAAATCAACTAGTCTTTGGCCATATTGTGAGAGGACCTTTAAGTATGGTGAAAGAGATCTGGGAGGGCGAAGAGAAGCCGGGGTCTGTACTTAAATATATCCTTGAGAGCCGGGAGAGACTTATAGGTTGCATGGCAGCGGCAGGTAATAACTTGGTTAATGCACAGGCGGTCATGAAGCACCAGTATGACGCCAAGGTGAAGCTTCGGGAGTTTTCGGTGGGTCAGGAGGTAATGTTGCTTTTACCTTTGCCTGGACACCCCCTTTCTGCCAAGTTTATTGGGCCGTATGTGGTGGCTAAGAAACTGTCCGACCTTGATTATCTCGTTGCAACACCTGACCGTAGGAAAAAACATCAGTTATGTCATGTTAACCTCATGAAAGAGTATGTGAGACGCCCCTCAGAGCCTCTCACTGTCCCTGTGCTGGCCTGCAGCGGCCAGGGTGGAGAAGGAGGTGGGGACAGTCATGCTGCTGAGGAGGATAGCTGGAACTGTGTCATTTCCGCGGAGCAGTGGGCGGGGAATACTGAACAAGAGGCTAGGCAAGCTGTAAGTCACCTGCCTGAGCACCAGGGTGCTGCTGTCCTAGGCCTGTTCAGGTCATACCCCCTCTGTTTTCGCCGAACACCCAGGTCTCACTACTCAGGTAACGCACGACGTGGACGTCGGTGATAATGTGCCCTTCAAGTCAGTGCCCTACCGTGTGCCCCCGGTAAAGTTGCCAGCTTTACGGGAGGAGTTAAAGTACATGGTTGAGAGAGGGATGATCACTGAAGGTTATGTGAAGTGGACATCACCCGTCACGTTGCAGCCAAAACCTGACGGCAAGGTGCGGTTCTGCATAGATTTTCGTAGGCTAAATGGCTTGACCACTACCAACCCTTACCCTTTGCCTCGAGTTGACGACAGCGTGGACAAGATAGGGAATGCAAAGTACCTTACTAAAATTGATCTTGTAAAAGGCTACTGGCAAGTAACCCTGTCGGACCGAGCTAAGCAAGTTTGTGGTTTTGTGGTAGATGGCAAGACCTACCAATGTAACGTAATGCCTTATGGGCTTAAGAATGCACCTGCCACGTTTCAGAACCTGATGAACGATATTTGTGACGAAATCCCTAACTGCACGGTCTACCTTGATGACGTGATAGTGTATGATGACAATTTTGAAAATCACCTAAGGCACTTAGAGACCCTGTTTGGGAAGTTGCACGATGCTGGGCTGGTGGTGAACCTGAGGAAGTGCGAGTTTGTAAAGGCTACTGTGCAGTATCTTGGCTTCGTGGTCGGGTTTGGCCGGGTGTGCCCCCCCCTGAGCAAGATACAGGCTATCAATATGTTTCCCAGGCCCACCACTAAGCGCCAGGTCATGCGGTTCCTAGGTATGATAGGCTATTATAGGCGCTTCATCCGGGGATACTCTACTGTCTTAGCACCGTTAACTGATCTACTGTCGAAGTCAGTGAAGTTCTGTTGGGCTGCGGAGTGTCAGAGGGCTTTCGACCTAGTCAAGCACCTGCTGTGTACACATCCGATTTTGAGAGCCCCAGACTTCTCCAGGAGTTTTCAGCTGGCGACTGATGCCAGCGGTGTGGGTGCCGGGGCAGTGTTACTGCAGACTGATTCCGAGGGCTTGGAACACCCAGTGAGCTTCTTTTCTCGCAAGTTTAATTCGGCACAAAGGAATTACTCGACTATAGAGAAGGAGCTTCTTGCTATCGTTTTGTCGCTCAAACATTTCGAAGTTTATGTTCCAGCCTACGGCCCGGTAGTGACGATTTATACGGACCATCATCCCTTGAAATTCCTAAATCAGTTTCACAATCGGAATATGCGGTTGACCAGGTGGTCCCTAATGCTCCAAGAGTATAATCTCAACATTCAGCATATTGCCGGGAGTGAGAACGTGATAGCAGATTGTCTATCAAGGGTTGATGATCCAGGATAGTCGTGCACGGTGTGTGGGTTGAGCAGGAGTAAAATTAGGCTATCATAACGCCGTCCAAAAAGATTATAAAACAATAAAATAAACAAGATTTTTTTTTTTTAGTTTTGTAAGTCTTTATTGTTGTAGCATGATGCATGCGATATTGTGTTTTATGTATAATTCACACTTCGGTTGTTGTGCACCTTTTGCAATTAGTGGCAGCTAAGGGTAGCAGGTCGGTTGGTTGCCTGTCAGATTTTGATAATGCTTCTAAGGTCGATTATCTAAAATCTTGGGGGGGCTGTGACGCACCCAGTGCGTGGCAACGCAACCTGATTGTACTCCTTGGTACTCCACTGTACCGCCACTGTGCGGTACCTCTGTACCGCTGTACCGTGCTGGCTGCCTATATTGAGTGTGACAACGTATAACTATGTTCTTTGTATCTCTGCAAAGGTCTCGTCATGTGCAAACCAGTGGTGGGTTTTGTTTTAAGCCATGTCGAGACCTTCCATTTAATATGTAGTATCAATAGAGAAGTTGATAGATAAGACAATGGGAGTTCAGAGAGAGAGAGTGAGTTGGGCTTCAGAGCGAGAGGGTAGCAATGCGCCACGCTGCCGGGGGGGTGGTTGCCAGACGTATGGACCGGTTGGCAGCCTTGCGCTTATAGCTAGGCGCGACAGGGTTGGTAGTCCATTGCCGCCTGCCTATGCTGCCTGGGCTGCCCATGTTGTCGTACTGCACATTGCCTGGAGGCTCGCTGTGTGTTCCATGATCAGGTTGCCTAGAACCTTTGAGATTCTAACATCCCTTGCCCTCTCTCCCAACTTCTCACGGTTGCACTCTTTCTCTCTGACGACATTACTCTCATTTCATTCTTCTCTCTATTTAAATGCATAACCTTCCCTTGAGGTCCTAAAGGAGTTTCAGCACTCACCTCTCGTATTACTCTTAGGACAAGCATATATTTACATGTATTAGATTTAAGGGGTTAATGTGAACAGCGATCTTCTTGATGAGGATAGTTGGTGAACGTTCTACATGTTCACGAGTTATATGCCCAGCTCATCATCCAATTTGTGACTAGACTAGTGCCATGTGTAAGAGCCCGACCATGCCCAGGAGTTGTCTGTAGAGGGGCGAGGACTTAGCCTTGATTTGCCTACCGAGCCAGGAGCGAGTGTAGTACCAGAGACTACAGCTCGCTCGTAGTGCCGGTATAGTAGAGTAACGTAATTTATCTGTCCTTGTGTTCTCTGCAGTCTTTTCCTGGGTTCTCGCTTTCGGTGCTGGGACTCGTTGTTCCTGTGACTTGGCCTGCTAGCTAGAACACATGGGGATGATGAGTGGGTTATATCTTTATTTTACTATGCATTGCAGCTCTCTGTAAGTTTATGTATGTAACACTTTACAATACACATTACTCACACACAAGACAACACTATTAATACTTTCATGTATCAATTAACTGCACTGTCGTTTTGCTGCTGTGTCCGGAGTTCTATTGCGTAGGGCGCATACGGACTCAGAGGGGAGACAGAGTGAGAGAAGCGAAGTAGCCTATGCGGTAGTAGGCTACCGGCGCAGTACTGTTGCCTGCAACCTTTTAGTTATTCCAAGTATAGATTCATTCTTATAATAAGTGACTACTATTTATGTTCTTTCCATGTGTATTATTAGGTATCTACTGGATCATGAACATCTTGTATGCTACATGCTAGTGCATGTTAGTAGGGGACAGTTATTCTAGTGCACGCGCTTTCAAGTAGGCGTGTACATTTGTCATTTAGCATTTCACTGTCATACCTTTAGCCTGCTTCTATTCTACATTATTAGAGGCTTAATATTAACGTAGTTTCTTGAGTATTGCATTTCTTTAGTCATAACGTAACCTATAAATGTCTGAGGGAGTTTAGCCTCATAGCCTACCCCTGTTGTACACTTTCGCCGAGTTAAGGTACCTCGTTACCATAGACGATAACTCTGTAGGGCGTTGGTGCTTTTGTTGTCTGGAGCATATAGTATTTGGGACTGGAATCGAGCGTGTCGTTGTCACATAAGCCATTTCTGTCCTACGATCAAGAATCCCGAATATGTATTGCCGATCCAGCCGTAACAGCGCGCTCAAGAAGTTCTATGCCGCTTTCGAGAGTACCATTCGATCCCTCAATACGTTAGATGTCAGCGTCGATGAGATATGTACCGTCATCCTAATGAATAAGTTACCAACACCACTTCGTGAAAACGTAAAGAGAGCGATGAAATCTACCCCACTCAAATTGCAGTCTTTTATAGAAAATTACCAGGCAGAGGTGTTCAATATGGAAGGAGTCACCAGTGAACCAGTACAGTATAATGGCACAGCTTCTACATTTTCCACTGTTAACCTCTGAAGTGCGCACGGGGGTAATTGAAAACCTCCCCCTGTGCTGACGTATTTGAGGTTTTTCGTCACTAAAATATTCATTGTACCATTAATAGCATTAATAATTATCCATATGCGCCTATTATGGGTTGATTATAAAGGTATTAACCTGAAACAACAATAAAACGAGTGAAAACAGCGTTTGGATGGTCAAAATCGGAGATATAGCCCGCGAGTTGTATAATGTATGGGTGAGGCAAGCTACCTTCCCGCCAATTTTCCCCAAGGCCACTGCGACACAGTCGATCGATACTCTCTCTCTCTCTCTCTTGCACTCGATTGCTATCAGTGATGACAACACCCTGCTTGCAACTCGCTAATGTTAGCACGAAAATATACCTCAGAATAAGGGAATAATAGGGAAAATAGGTGATAACTGAGGGATAGGAGGAAAGTGGGGAAGGAGGGGAGGTAGAGGACTGAGATTTTGCATGGCCCAGGGGCCAAACAAAAATAAAAAAATATATTTTTTTTTTTTTCGATGTCAAAAGTTGATTTTTAATTTTACTTACTCAGGAGAGTCTTCCCGCAGTCCGCCGGGGGAACTCTTAAGAGTCTTCCCGCAGCTCCCGGGTTAATAAAAGTACCGGTAAAGTAAAAAGGCAAGCCGAGCCCAGGAAATTCGCTTGCTATTTATGTAGTAGTCCGAAACATGCGTGGTACAAGTGTCCAAAATATCAAAGTAGTGAGGCTAGAATAAATAGAGCTAAAAATCTGAAGTTGTGCCAGGGATGCCTCTCCAGGGAGCATGGGGGGTGCGGTTGCACAAATGCTAAATTAAGTCCCTGCCGAGTATGCAATGGCAGGTATTTCCGCGCATTATGTCCCCAATCTGCTGGAGAGGTAGCAAGTCGAACTACAGTTGCGACAACTGATCCTGCTCTAACCTCCATGACGTTGTCTGTAGCATCAGAGAGAGAGACAGTAGTTTTACCCACAATTATGATGCCAGTTAGTAACAAGGAAGGTTATTACAATTATCGTGCTTTGCTAGATCAATGTTCCCAGCGCACTTTTGTTCTGCAGTCCTCTTTACCGTCAGTACAGTATGTTGCATCGGGAAGAGATACATTGAAGCTGCAAGGGTTTACGGGAGCCCAGCGCGAACAGGTGTATGAGGTAGTCACCCTGCAGTACAAGGATAGAGATAGGAATTCATCCTTAATGGCAGTAGTAGTAGACTCCTTACCAGAATACAAGGTATCAACAGGCATCAAAGGTGTAGTAGGCAAATTGCAGGATTCAGGGTATAGGCTAGCCAATTCATTCATAGGCAGTAATGTTAAGCTAGACATGTTGATCGGTGCCGATTATTACTATGACTTAGTGCTACCAGGATATAAACGGGAGGGCAATCTAGTGTTGTTGCCCACCAAGTTTGGGTCCGCGATTAGTGGGTCATACAAGGATCATGTAGCCAATACCAATGTTGAAGTCGTGACAGTGTTAAATATTGCGGTCAGTTCAATTAGTGAGTATCTACAGACAGACAATGAACCACGCAGTCAAGATTTGAATAAATTGTGGGATATGGACAATTTAGGTATCAAGTCAGGAGAGATAGGTGCAGAGGCTAGGGATACACTTAAATTGTATGATGAAGCTGTAACCTATTTACCAGAGGAAAACCAGTATTAATAATAATAATAATAATAATAATAATAATAATAATATTTATTCAGTTAGCAATTTACAGAGTTGGTACCACATAGTTTGTTACAAATATGACATGTACCAGCCTTGCATAATTCCAACTAAGGATATCCCAATAAGGCCGTTAGGCGTATTTCCATTGGGGTCCTTGTGGGATTAGGTTAGCTGGGGAAAATGGGGAGGATAGAGAAATAGATACTTTTGAGAAAGTATTCTAGGGGGTTATTTTAAGATACCTTACATCCTATAGTAAATATCAGTAATCCATAATCAGTAATCATTTCAGTTTGGTTTGTCTATCTCTTATGTCGCATTTAGTAGTAGACATAAGCTTGGTGCTCCCTTCTCGCAGCTGCCCGGTTCAGGTGTTCCTTCAGGCTACGTCTGAAGGAATACAGTGTTCTCTTTTCACGGACTGACTGGGGTAGGTCGTTCCAGTCTTTGATGGCGGTGAAGAAGAATGTTTGCTTACCCTGTCCTTGGATTCTCGGGATCTTAAAATTAAACATCCTGTTTCTTGTATTATGTCCACTCCTCTCATTTGCTTTAACAAAATCATTCTTTAGGTACTCTGGAGCTCTGTCATAGAAAATTTTGAAGGCATTAGTGAGCCTGATTTGTTTGGCCCTGTCAGCGACATTGAGCATACCTAGTGACTGAAGTTGTTCCTGGCCAACATGTGATCTGGGTCCTAGGTTCAGCATGAACCTAACCATTTTATTTTGAGTGACCTGAAGTTTGTGCTGTGCTGATTTAGATGATGCAGAGTACCAGGGTGACACAGAATAGTCAAAATGACATTGAACAAGCGCTTGGCAGAAGGTCTTTTTGGTCGCCGCGGGCAAGCATCCCACCTGTCTATACAGGTATTTTATACGTGCTCTACACTTACTCAGGATAGATTCCAAAATTGTTTCACCTGACAAACTTGCGTCCAGTTTTAGTCCGAGATATTTAACTTGTGACACTGTTGTTATAGGAATATCATTACAGTTGACCGAGAAGCCCACAATGTCTTTCAGTTTGCGTTTTGTTCCACATAAGATGGCTTCCGTCTTGCCCAGGTGAAGAGATAGTCTATTGTCCACTAGCCATTCACTACATGATTCTAGTTCTTTGGAAAGTGAAGCGGCAATACTTATTGGGTCTTTTCCTGAAACCAGGAGCACGCTGTCGTCTGCATACAGTAATAATTTACATGAGACGCTCAGTTCCATGTCGTTCACATAACAGAGAAAGAGTAAGGGACCAAGGATGCTTCCCTGCGGGACCCCACAGTTAATTGGCATAGGATCAGATATATTATCGTCAATTTTGACTCTTTGGGTTCTACCACTAAGATAAGATTTAAACCAGTTCACAGATCCTATGCCCATTGCTTGTAGTTTATTACATAGGATATCATGGTCTACTGTGTCAAACGCCTTTTGTAGATCAAGAAGAACCATACCGGTGTAGTTACCTTTAGACATTTCTTTACGAATGTGATCCGTTAAGTGGATGAGACAGGAGTCTGTCGAGTACATGCATCTGAAACCTGATTGAAACTTATAGAATAGATCATTTTGTTTGAGGTAGTGTTCAATTTGGGTGTATACCGCTCTTTCAAGGATTTTAGATACAATACATAATATGCTAACTGGTCTGTAGTTGCCAACTTCTAGTTTATTTCCTTTCTTGAATAGAGGGCTTACAATGGCTTCCTTCAGTTCAGCAGGTACAGTGTTGGTGTTAATTGACAGGTTGATGATGTGGGTTAGGGGGCCTGCTATACCAATGGCTCCATCTCGTAGAAATTTGGCAGGAATTTTGTCTGGTCCTGTGCTTTTATGTGCATTTAGGTTAGACAGCTCGTCAAAAGTGTATTTTGGTGTAACATTTTGCAATCCAAATGTGTTTGGGTGTATGTTTTTATCTCTGTAGAAATTTCGAAAGGTGGCCGTTGTTGTCGTGCATTTATTGAGAGGTTGAGGTAGGTTCTGTGCAAGTGTGTTTGCTATGGAGGTGAAGAAGGAGTTGAAGTAGGTTGAAATTTGTCGTTTATCGTGGCAAATCTGATCATTAATGGTGAGAGCAATATTAGTGTTAGACGAATCCCTTGTCTTGTTGCTGTAGCCTGTTGTTTTTAGGTGCCTCCATAGTTTCTTTGGGTTATTCTGATATTCCTCTGCCTTATTGTGAAAATAATTAGTTTTCGCTGATTTTATTTTCCTACTTAGTTTATTCCTGGCCCTGTTGAACTCATGTTTCAGACCTTGATCCTGTCTATGTTTCGCTAGCCTTTTTAACAGATTGTCTCTGTGTTCCAGATGGTGTAGTATGTCATTGTTGATCCATGGGTCTGACCTTGCTTTAATTCGTATGTCTTTCAGAGGAGCTATTTCGTCTAGGATGTTTGTGATGATGGTTCTGAAGCCAACCCATGCGTCATTAACGTTTGTACTTCCAAACACTGGAGACCAGTCTGTATTCCATAAAATGTCCAGAAATGTTTCTTTATTGTAGTTTCTGAGTGACCTTGTTTTGATAATCTTGTGATTCTCTAGGGTAATTTTTGTGGTTTTTCGTGTGCAATATGTGACGAAGTGATCACTTATCCCAGTCTGTATAACCCCTGATTGGGATATTTTGTCCTCTCTGTTACAGTGTATGTGGTCTATTATTGTGGCAGTGTTCTCAGAGATACGTGTGGGGGTTGTGATGAGTTGTTTGTGATTGTGCATTGTCAGTATATGCCTATATTCTTGTACAAGCCTATCATTTCGTTGTTTGTAACACAGGTTAAAATCCCCTAGTATGATGGATTCATTCCGAGGGTCTAGCGATGACAACATCCGTTCAAATTTGGTCAAGAATTGTGTGTCGTCTGGTGGCCTATAGCATACCCCAATTGTGATGGGTCTTGTCCTCGGCAGGTGTAGATCGATCCACAGAGCTTGTTGATTTTCTACATGGAGGTCGGTCCTGGTTGTGTGTGTGAGGTTGTTTTTTTTACATACAGACATACTCCTCCCCCATGCCTATTGCGATCATTCCTAACCATATTGAAACCTTGAATGTTTATTTCACCATCGTTTATACTTGAATCCAGCCAGGTTTCTGTGATTGCAATTATTGAAGCTTTGGCCTTATTAGCTAACAAGTTTAATTCTGACAATTTATGGTACATTGATCTGGCGTTAATGTGGATAAGATGGAGCCCTTTGTTGGTGAACACTCTGTATTCATCTTTGATTTTGAATGTGTCCTGGCTGGATTCTGAGTTGTTAATACTAATTGGTTCATTTACATTAATATTCGGTAATGAATGCAAGGCACATATGTTGCATAGGAATTCCCGTTCTTCACTGTTGGTCTTCTTAGAGATGCACTTCATGTGAGCTACAGTTTTACACTTAACACAGTTTATGATCCTTTGTTTTCTTGTTATGAGTGATTCACATATTTCACAAATGATTTTAGGACCCTTAATAGCTATTTCCCTACATTTATCGCATTCCACTTCTTTTCTGCTAGTAACGTAAGTACATCGATCGTGTACTGTTTCATTACAACTACTACATTGTGACGTTGTACTCCTTTTGTTGAATCCAATATCGCACACTATACATATTTTCCTGTTACTGTTCATCGTACATCTGGCGGTGTGGTGATCAGCTGTGCGCCGTGAGCGGCTGATGGTTTGTGAGCGCGTGATTGAGGGAGGCAAAAGGCATAACTGCCTATAGCGAGTGCCTCCCCCATAGTTGAAAGAGTGACAGGGCCAAAATCAAGGGACGTTCGAGCCAAAATGCCTGGAGACACGGAGTTTGAATCAATTTAAGTCATAGGAAGAGGGAAAGACTGATTCTGGGAGAGAATTCCAGAGCTCAGCTGTAGAGTAGAAGAAAGTTTGAGAGTAACGTTTCACTCTTGGGTTGGAGAGTTGCACAGAGTAGGGGTGGGATTGAGTTGCAAGACGGGTACCACGTGCCCTACGTAAAGGAGGTGGTATGCACTGGGATAGCTCTGAGGAACACTGATTATTATAGTAGCGATAGAATAGCGAGAGAGATGCAACATTGCGGCGGAGAGAGAGAGATTGCAGAGAATTGGTGAGTGGACGGGAGTTATGATACGAAAGGCCTTCCTTTCAACTTTGTCTAGGAGAGCGGTGTGAGAGGAACCTCCCCACACATGTGAACAATACTCAATACAAGGGCGCACTATGCCCCTGTACAGAGCAAGAAGCTGTGCAGGGGAAAAGAACCCCCTAAGGCGGTTGAGCACACCCAGCTTCTGGGAAGCTGCCTTAGCAAGACTGGTAATATGGTCCTTCCAAATGAGAGCAGAAGAAAAAGAGACACCAAGAATATTGAGAGAAGATGAAGGGTTGATTTTTGTATTGTTGAAGAATAAGGGATAGTCCGCTGGGAGATCCTGACGGGTAGATAGATGGAGAAATTGGGTTTTGGAAGCATTAAAGTTAACAAGGTTTTCTCTGCCCCAATTGGAAATAGTATTTAGATCAGAATTTAAGAGTTCTATGGCTTCATTACGTTTGTCGTTGAGGGATTGCTGGCTGGGGCGTTCTGAAAAACTAATGGAGTAGTGTAAGGTTGAGTCGTCTGCGTATGAATGGATGGGAATTAAGGTACAGTTAAGGAGATCATTTATAAAAATTAGAAAGAGAATAGGAGATAGGACAGAGCCCTGAGGAACACCAGAGTTTATAGGGTGAGGAAGTGAACAATGACCGTCCACAACCGCGGCTATGGAACGGCCGGAAAGGAAATTAGAGACAAAGGCACAGATGGAGGGATAGAAACCGAAGGAGGGTAGTTTAGAAATTAAAGATTTATGCCAGACTCTATCGAAGGCTTTCGATATGTCTAGTGCAATAGAAAAAGTCTCACCGAAGTCCCGAAAGGAGGATGACCAAGAGTTAGTAAGATATGAAAGAAGATCACCAGTAGAGCGACCCTTAAGGAAGCCATACTGGCGATCTGAGAGCAGATTATGAGAAGAAATGCTTAAGAAATTTGCCCCCCTCCCACCCCACTGGGTTGGTTTCTCTTGTTGTCTATCTTGTTCGTTGCTGTTACTTCATTGTCGATGTGTTTGCTAGAGCTTCCTGCTTGTTTGGGTGTTCTGGTTGCATGTTGTGTTACTTGGGTCACCGATATCTGTGGTAGTGATGATACAGTTGAGGGTAATGTTGAGTAGGTAGAATGTTGGCACTATGCTGGCGGTTGCCCTGCGGTCTTGGTTGTGAGTTGGAGCGTGACGGGAGACTTGGGTGCCTGCTGGCCCAGTTTGTTATAACGAATTTTACTGCTAGGGACTGTTGAAATGTCGGTGTCTGCCTTACTTGTTTGGTGGTGAGGTTTCTTCAACGTTGAACTAGGGCCGGGGTTGGTCTCTACATCTCCGCAGCTAATTAGAGTGTAGCACAATAGGTGTTGTAGCGAGGTTGTGCCAGAGTATTTACCAAGCCTCGGCGTCTTCCCGATATATGAAATAGACCAGGCAGGAATGGTGACAGAAATTTCACTCGTGTGTGATTTCTGTGTGACGAGGTCCCTCAATACTTGTTTAGTGTTGACCTGGTACACTACCGGTCCCCTCTGCACCTGTTACTGTTCCGGTAAATTTGGCCCTACCATGTTTGTTGATACTGATGTCCAAATTTGTAGATTTTGCCAGCTCCGAGAGAAGATTGCGGATGAATTGAATGCAGCTCACCGCAAGATCGATGCCCTGACTACGAAGCTTGAATCCCTTCAAGAATTTGCCACACTCAACGTAGGAGTGCCCTCGGCCCAAGAAACCACTACTATGTCAACCGCCATTCCAGTGCATACAGTACCGGTACCCACACCAGCAGCTACCTTAGATGTTGCAGATAATAATAATGACTCTACTCTCACTCCCCCCCAGGACAACTTTCAGTTAGTGAGAAACAATGTCCATCCCAGTACCAGTACCAGGAAGGTCATCCCGACAACATGCCAAAACCGCTTCAAAATTCTGGCTATTGACGAGGAAGAGGAAACGGAAGAAGTTCGGCTTGTGGGCGACTCCATGGTCCGTGGCCAACTAACCGAGTTCTGCGCCAGGGCACCCAGGACCAGAAAGCGATTCTGTATCCCAGGTGGCGGCGTGGACGACATTGTTGTGGCTCTGGAAGAGGTTTCCAGGCTCGCCCCCGCAAGCACTACGTACATCATCCACATTGGATCTAACGATGTCCAACGGACGCGGTCAGAGGAACTACTTTGCAAGTACCGGCGGCTGATCAGGTCCTTCAAGGAAAAATCTAATAGAATCTTAATTTCAGGAATTGTTCCCCGGATTGATGTAGAAAACCGATTCTACAACATAGCTACCAGTACAAATCGCCGACTAGCCAAACTCTGCAGGGAGGAGAACATCGGCTTTGTCGACACGTGGGATAATTTTTACTATGATAAATCTTTGTTTTCAGGAGATGGTGTACATCTCAATGAAGTAGGAGCTGCACGTCTTGGTCGTCTGCTGAACGATGCAGTCAAGGATTTCCGTTCAAAAAACGGGGTCAACCAGACCCAAGACAGGGTAGTGTAAGTCAAATACGAACTGAAAATTCAGACAACGCACAATCAGTAACATCCAACTCTAATACTCTTAAGATGTTTTATGTAAATGCTCGTAGCATACGCAATAAATTTTCAGATCTAGAGGAAATCGTGTTTACAGAACATTATGATATAATCGGCATTACAGAATCTTGGTTAAATACGGAAGACAGAGACTTTTTAGCCGAATATACGCTTCCTGGTTATACAATGTTTGAGAAAAGTCGGATCAATAGAAATGGAGGAGGAGTTCTGTTTTTTATAAAGGAAAGTCTTAATCCCGTCTTTATGTCAAAACCTCAAATTGCGAATATAGACATATCTTACGTACTATTAAATAATAAACGAGGAACTAAAATAACACTAGCTTTATTATACAGACCCCCATCTCAATCAGTGCAAACTGACAGTGAAATTTATGAACAAATTGCAGAAATAACTAACATACAAGATACCGTAATTCTTGGCGATTTCAACTTACCCGTGACTAAATGGGGCGATATTCTTACTTCACACTCTGGACACGACCTCTATGCTAACTTGCAAGAGAGTTAACTTTTTCAATTTGTACAATCTCCGACCCGTGGTAATAATGTGCTTGACCTTGTACTCGCAACAAAAGAAGAATTAATAGAGAATTTGAATGTTGGTGATGAATTCAGTAACAGCGACCATCGTACGATAACTTTCACTTTAAAGTTTACTAGTAACAAATCAAATAGCAGCATTGAGAAAGTCCCTAATTTCAAGAAAGCAAATTTTCATAAACTTAAATCAAAACTTAAAGAAACTGACTGGAGCTTTCTGACTAACAATAACGACATAAATACATCTTGGGAGTGTTTCACAACCACTTACCTTAAGGCAGTGCAAGACTGCATACCATCGAAAATACGGCGTCCAGGCCAAAATGATAAGCCCAAATGGTGGAATAAAGATATTTCAGACTGTCTGCTTGCTAAAAAATTTGCTAATGATAGATTAAAATCCTCACAAAATGACGAAGAACAGGTGAAATTTGTAGAGCTACGACGCAAAGCCAAAAAGTTAATTAAGCAAAGTAAAAAGACCCTGGAGTTACATGTTGCGAATCAAAGTAAAACAAACCCGAAAGAATTCTATAGTTATATCAGAAAGAAAAAAGTAGTTACTTCAACTGTTGGACCGTTAGTCGATGAAAATGGAGAATACACCAAAGACGAAGTACAAATGAGTAATGCCCTCAATACCTTCTTTGCATCAGTTTTTACAACCGAAGACCTCAGTGATATCCCTACACCATCGCCGATTCAGATTGATAATTCAGATGTTCTAAGCAATATCACCGTTACAGAGAGAGAAGTATTGAATTGTTTAGATAAACTCAAGGTAAATAAAACGCCTGGACCTGATACAATCTCACCTAGAGTTCTAAAGGAAGCTAAGGATGAGCTCTCCAAACCACTGACATTGCTATTCAATGAATCCTTGCAGTCTGGGACTATGCCTGATCAGTGGAAGCTATCCAACGTAACACCGATATTCAAAAAAGGCAGCAAATCCCTACCCAGTAACTATCGTCCAATTAGCTTAACCTCAATTGTATGTAAAATGCTAGAAACGGTCATAGCGGCTCGCTTGGTGTAGTGACTAGCGTCTCGGACTTCCACCCAGAAGGCCCGGGTTCGCGCCCACGCTCGGCGCATTAAAGATTTTTCACAAGCACTGAGTCGTTACCATCCCTCATGAGCAAAGGGATGGGGTAGTAGTACAGGACCCCAATGGAAATACGCCTAATCGGCCTTATTGAGCTATCCTTAGCTAGCTTAGCATGCGCTAGCTTTAAGAACTATTATTATTATTATTATTATAAGAGACAGACTCGTAAATCACTTAGAGGCAAATAACTTACTTAAAGATACTCAACACGGCTTTCGTAAAAAACGTTCCTGTTTAACAAACCTCTTAGACTTCTTCCACGATATCTTCAACCTCTACGATGAGAGTAAAGCTGTAGATATTATATACCTTGATCAAAAGGCCTTTGACAAAGTTCCCCACAAACGATTACTGCTAAAACTAAAAGCGCATGGAATACAAGACGGTGTGTTGAAATGGATAGAAAATTGGCTCAGCGACAGAAAGCAAAGAGTAGTCATAAACGGTAAGGCATCTAAATGGACCAATGTAAGTAGTGGGGTACCCCAGGGATCGGTACTAGGACCAATTCTCTTTCTAATTTACATCAACGACATAGATGAGGGTCTCACCTGTACAGTCTCGAAATTTGCTGACGATACAAAAATTGCAAATAGCGTACTCTCAAAAGAACAAGTTGACGATATGCAACACAATCTAGATAAATTGTCATGTTGGGCCCAAATTTGGCAAATGAGTTTCAATGCGGATAAATGTAAAGTACTACATATCGGATACCTAAATGAGAAAGCAAACTATTCGATGAATGGCACTCAGCTTAAGAATGTAAACAAAGAAACCGATCTGGGAGTAACAATATCGAGTAACCTAAAACCGAGTCAACAATGTTCAGAAGTTGTTAAGAAGGCAAACAAAATAATTGGCTTTATAGGCAGGTCATTTGAGCATAAATCCAAAGATGTTCTCCTAACCCTTTACAATTCCTTAGTCCGCCCTCTTCTGGAATACTGCGTTCAATCCTGGTGCCCTTATTACCAAAAAGATATAAACAAGCTAGAACGAGTTCAACGTAGAGTTACCAAAATGATACCTAGCCTAAAGAACAAACCATACGAAGAGCGTCTTAGAGAATTAAATCTATTTCCTTTAACCCAGCGCAGATTAAGAGGCGACTTAATTCAAGTGTTCAAAATCATCAAAGGCATCGACAATATGAACTGTAGTAAGTACTTCACTATCGACCAATCTAATTACACGCGGGGAAACGGTTGCAAAATTATTGGTAAATCTTTTAACTCACACGAATCTAAGAATTTCTTCTTCAATCGAGTTGTCAACTTGTGGAATGGGCTTCCCCGAGACGTTATAGACTGCAGCACCGTTGATTCATTTAAACTCCGCTTAGACAAATATCTCGCATCAAACCCGCGACTGACTGCGTTTGTAAATGAATAACTTTATTGTATACCCCCCTCAGTTACTAACCCATCTGTCCCCTACTAACTTCCTAATCCTGCCACGGACATTAGTTCTAGGGCAGTAGTTCCCTTTCCAATGTTCCCTTACCCACTCTAAACCACTGTTTGGAGACTTGATCCTCAGTGTTTTGGAGGACAAGCAGCCTAGAAGGGTCACTAGACCTGTTGTTGCTTGATTTCCTTTGTACTCCTTTGTACTTTGTACTCTCTCTCTCTCTCTCTCTCTCTCTCTCTCTCTCTCTCTCTCTCTCTCTCTCTCTCTCCTGCGTACTCAACAAGCCAGTGATGGTGACAGAAGGGAGGAGTGTGCCATGGTTGAAAGAGAATTGTAATGGTTTCAATCACAGCCAATCTAGGGGAGGAGGAGTGTGCTGTGAAGAGAAGGGAGGGGTGTAGGTGTATGTGGGTGTGTGTAGGTATGTGTGTGGGATTAGGTGTGAGTGGGTGTTGGTATAGGTGTATGTGTGTGGGTGTAGATGTGCGTGTGTGTGTGTTGGGAAAGGTTGTTGTTGTTGTTGTTGTTCCCCAAGCTGCCTGGCCGAACAGCCCCAAGGCTCCGAGCAGGCCAAGGCCATAACCGTGCGCCCCCACAGAACCCTCACTGCCGACCACAATAAAGCCTGGGTGACCGAAGCCACTCCATGGCGGGGAGCTGAGGAGGGTGCGGAAACGCCCAGGAAACCAAAGCCCCACCCAGGGCCCTGTGCCCCTCAGCAATTATGAAGAGAAAGTTGAGGGGCAAAGGAAAAAATGTGACGCTTTGGCTTCCAATCTAGGTAGACTGGGAGGTCAATCCACGGAAGAGACGCAGTCACTTGAGATCTAGAAAATATAAAAGTAAAAGGAACAGTCAGAGTAAGCTATGGGTATGGCAGAGATCGCTCAGTTCTCACTCTGATAGACCAGCCCATCACCAGTGTTGGGAAAGGTTCTGTCCCTTGCATTCCGTATCACGCACCCAGTGTCACTTTCACTCACTCTGGCTAACTCACTCTATTTATCTATTATTCTCTCTCTCTCTCTCTCTCTCTCTCTCTCTCTCTCTCTCTCTCTCTCTCTCTCTGCTTTCATTTTGTTATATTCTCCACGTTATCATATTCTAAACAGATTAAAATCGTCTACTGTTACCCATAATGAAGTTGATATAACGTAATCGTATCGAGTTGGTTGTATAGCCCCAAACTGTCGTGCTCTCGGAAAACAAAGATATAAATAAATAAATGTAGATGACACAAATATCGAGATTATTCAATTAAAGGGGGAAGGGTATATTTATTGGTTGATTTAAATATTAGTTACCGGTATATATATTTGTTTGCGTTTTTTTTTTTTTTTTTTTTTGCTTTCCTCTCTAGACCTCAAACCGAAGGTCCCCCTTCTAGATATGTTTGTACATTTTTTGGTAGAAAATTGTCCCGGCCGAAGGCCGATTCCTATTAAAATACTGGCTCACTATCGCTCACCAGGACAAACTTGACATCTACTGTAAATGGCACGAAAGATCTTAATGTTGACAAAGAAATGGGTCGATAAGTCTTAAAATCGCCAAACTAATGGACCGGACACCTTAAAATCTGAAAAGTAATGGAGCTAAACATGAGGGAGAAGGTGGACCAGAAAACCCAACCATACCCCCCCCCGTTAAGAAAACCAAGCCCTTACAAATGTGGTGTACAGTACGTCCAGTAAATACCGTCCTTGGCCTATTCTCGTTGGCTTTACGGGGGTATTTTTTATGGACCCCCTTCTCCTTCATGTTTAGCCCCATTAGTTTTGAGATTTTAAGAAGTTTGTTCAATTAGTTTGGCGATTTAAAGATCTCTCGCTCTCTCTCTCTCTCTCTCGCTCTCGCACTCGCACTCGCACTCTCTCTCTCTCTCTCTCTCTCTGTTATATCTTTATCTTTTTTTATTTTTCATTCACCACGTTATCATATTTTGTTGTCAATTTGAAGACCTTTCGTGACATTTGGTGTACATTTGTTCCTGGCAAGCGATAGCGAACCTGCAGTTTATGGAAGTGATAAATATGAATGTTATGAGGAACTGACCTTTGACCGGGACATTATTCAACCAATACAAATAAATACAAAAAATATCTGGAAAGGAGTTAAATGCCAACATTCTCAAGTATTTATAATATTGTATACCGGTACTTCACCTGTTTGGTTCACTGTCACAGAGTATATTTCCCCTAGGCTTATGACCACAATAGTTCTTAAGGGGGCCCACCTCAGTTTTTTCTATCTCTCCCTCTCTCTCTATCGGTTGTATTCATTCGGCCCCAGTCAGCATACTGTGTTAAGACGTTTATCCCCATCCAGGTGTCGATTTTTGCATATGTTAAACAATGTTTTTGGTTAAATTTGTAAATTTTTCGATAGAAAAATGTCTTGCAAAGCCAGATTTTTCCATACAATGCTGGCTCGCTATCGCTCGCCAGGAAGAAATCGACCCCTAGATAGGGATAAACGTCTTAAAACAGTAGGCTGAATGGGACCGAATGGATACAAGCCAGAGAAAGAGCGAACAAACCATGCGACACCCTTTAAGTCACTTGTAGCACATGGGTTAGGAATGCAGGACAGGATTGTTTGTACCATGTGTGTGCACATTCAATATAATATTTCCATCAAGATTATATTCTATTTTATCAGTATTTAGTAGAATTATAAGTAAAAATACGTATATACAGTACAAGTAGACCGCTTATAGATATAATAGATTCAAAGTCAACATTATCATCATCCATCACAAAGTTTCATGTTATTATTGTGATAAATATTGATGTGCAGCGTCTGGAAAATGTTCGTGAGGTATTATGATTTTCTTTATGTCTATATTTCCATTTAGACTGATTTTCAGATCAAATCCGCTATAAATAAATACGTAATGATTATTTATAAATATATAGCTGATTTGATCTGAAAATTCGAAATGGATATATTTGCATACAGCAAATCACAGTAGCTATATTATACTGTATCTTCAACTTCCTTATGGCCCGAAACTCGCCAGTGGTCAATTGGGTTGTCTAAGAGAACGCAATTGACCACTGGCGAGTTTCGAGCTATAAGGAAGTTGTTGTTGAGTGGTACTTGAAAAGTAGACAGAATGGATAAAAAACACCATCTGAGGAAGAGCACTTTATTGACAACGTTTCGCAGATAGCTTCATCAGGTCACTTGGAAGTTGTCTTGTATATCTTCATGACATAGTGAGCGTAATGTATAATATGGCCAAAAGCAAGCAACAACAGACCTACTGCTCCTTACAAGGCTGCTGGTGGTGGGGTGAAAGCGTACTATGTTGTTCTGTATGTTCTGGTATTACTCGATGGGCATGTAATTCTGATAAAGTGTAGAGGGTATTTTGCATTGTTATCAGCAATTTGTGTGAAGGTAGCTCAGTTAAGGTGTCTGAAATCGATGGATCATAATTTCATAATTTTCAAAAATAATTTTCATTGTGACTGTATATTGTATCTTGGAGCTCCTAATCGTGTACAGTCGTTTTTAATATAAGAATAAACAGCACAATTCATCAAAGTATATTAATAAACGGTAGCCGATTCAAGGTTCGGTACCCATGTAGTGACCCCGGCTTAAACCACTCAAGCCAGGCAATGGTTATACAGGCACCCAATCATCTCACAAGCTTAAAAGGGTACGATTTCTGCCCAACCTAGAATGAACGGACTAAAACATAAGGTACCTACATCGCTGCTTAGGTGAACAGATACATAGTGTTTTAGATGTTTTTTTCTTTTTCTATGTGATTGAGGGAGGCAAAAGGCATAACTGCCTATAGCGAGTGCCTCCCCCATAGTTGAAAGAGTGACAGGGCCAAAATCAAGGGACGTTCGAGCCAAAATGCCTGGATACACAGAGTTTGAAGCAATTTAAGTCATAGGAAGCGGGAAAAACTGATTCTGGGAGAGAGTTTCAGAGCTCAGCTGTTGAGTAGAAGAAAGTTTGAGAGTAACGTTTCACTCTTGGGTTGGAGAGTTGCACAGAGTAGGGGTGGGATTGAGTTGCAAGACGGGTACCACGTGCCCTACGTAAAGGAGGTGGTATGCACTGGGATAGCTCTGAGGAACACTGATTATTATAGTAGCGATAGAATAGCGAGAGAGATGCAACATTGCGGCGGAGAGAGAGAGATTGCAGAGAGTTGGTGAGTGGATGGGAGTTAATGATACGAAAGGCCTCCTTTCAACCTTGTCTAGGAGAGAGGTGTGAGAGGAACCTCCCCACACATGTGAACAATACTCAATACAAGGGCGCACTATGCCCCTGTACAGAGCAAGAAGCTGTGCAGGGGAAAAGAACCCCCTAAGGCGGTTGAGCACACCCAGCTTCTGGGAGGCTGCCTTAGCAAGACTGGTAATATGGTCCTTCCAAATGAGAGCAGAAGAAAAAGAGACACCAAGAATATTGAGAGAAGATGAAGGGTTGATTTTTGTATTGTTGAAGAATAAGGGATAGTCCGCTGGGAGATCCTGACGGGTAGATAGATGGAGAAATTGGGTTTTGGAAGCATTAAAGTTAACAAGGTTTTCTCTGCCCCAATTGGAAATAGTATTTAGATCAGAATTTAAGAGTTGTATGGCTTCATTACGTTTGTCGTTGAGGGATTGCTGGCTGGGGCGTTCTGAAAAAGTAATGGAGTAGTGTAAGGTTGAGTCGTCTGCGTATGAATGGATGGGAATTAAGGTACAGTTAAGGAGATAATATATAAAAATTAGAAAGAGAATAGGAGATAGGACAGAGCCCTGAGGAACACCGGAGTTTATAGGATGAGGAAGTGAACAATGGCCGTCCACAACCGCGGCTATGGAACGGCCAGAAAGGAAATTAGAGACAAAGGCACAGATGGAGGGATAGAAACCGAAGGAGGGTAGTTTAGAAATTAAAGATTTATGCCAGACTCCTATCTCGCCCTGCCCGGGTATCGAACTCGGGACCTCTTGGTTGTGAGCCAAGCGAGCTGCACCACATGCTCACCCCTCTTTAATAGGGAGAGAGAGGGGGGGGGGGGGATTATAATTATTAAGCACCAGATTAAACGTTCCACCGACCAACATTAGGACCAGTTAAGCATTATTATAGGACTCCTTATTTCATGTTGAAATAACTTTTAAAAAGTTGACAGCATGAATATAAACACCATATGAGGAGGAGCACTTTATTGGCAACGTTTCGCAGATAGCTTCTTCAGGTCACTAACAGACGCTCTCCCACCTGTCATGACGGATACTTAAGGCATTCAAGGACCTAGCGTCTGTTAGTGACCTGAAGAAGCTATCTGCGAAACGTCAATAAAGTGCTCCTCCTCATATGGTCTTTATATTCATCCTAATTTCATACCTGACAGAGAGGCGGGTTTATCGTCAACGTACATAAAATACGTTCATACATTTAATAGGAAATACGTACAGTATAATGAGAGAGAAAGAAAGAAAGGAAGAGAAGAGAAAGGAAAGGAGGGCAAGGGAATGGAAGGTAAAATAAACAAAGACAGAAAGAAAGAGAGGAGAAGAAATAACAATCCAACTAACTAACTAACTAACCAACCAACCCGTTCCCAGTATACCTTTCCCCCTTGACACCCCTCAAACTGCTCCAATGTGCCACTTTAGGAGGTTGCACTTTGTTTTGGTTTGGGTTTGCCCTTGATTTTCCGTTTTCCTTTGTATTGTTCAGAGGTTCAACAAAGCACTACGAATACTGCTTGAATTTTGGAAGGTAATGCATGTGACGGATTATTACCATTCATGTATGCTAGTTAGTTTGAATGTTTAACAGAGTATACCTGCAAAAAACAAAAACAAAATACAAATACATGCACACACACAGCCAGCCAGAAATACTACACACGCACATTCTCTCTCTCTCTCTCACTCACTACGATACCTCAGCAATGCTTAAATATCCCTTCAACAACCCCTCCAAATACCCCGCTGACAGACAGACATTCAGATAACAACAGCCTCATATCAGCTTCATTGACCAAAGTAATTATCCCTAGTTAATGAAGCGGATATGGATTGAAGGTAACTCATTTATAATACTATCAAATCTAGTCCTAATCGTCGCTACAATTTGGTCTGGTCGTTTCTGAATGGATATTTTATTTGAGTTTAGCCACTGGGAATAATCTATTGCCGATACCAAAGCACAGATAATAATAATAATAACGAGAAATGACAGCCGGAGAGTAATTTCTCGGTGTAGGAAAAACTGTGTGATGTGTGTGTGTGGTGTGAGAGGTGTGGAAATTCCCGGCGCGACCGAAGCCGCTCCAAGGACTCTTGTACGAGTAGGCATAATTGCCCGAAATTGCCTTCATTCCCTGCTCATTTTCATGCATAAGCAAAACCCAGAGCGTAATACAATTACGTATTCGTGAAAGTACGGTAATAGCTTTCAAATTACTCCTGAATCATCCCTGTACGACGTCTGGTTTTCTTGTAAGGATCTTGCAAACGAAGGGCAAAATTGCTAAAAATTACCAAATCCGATAGGCGAAATCGCTAAAAATTACCAATTATTTTCTGTTTTCGCTATGTGTGATGCTGCACATAAGTGAGCTCTCTCTCACACAAACCTCAGTGTCGTGGCGGGGCCTGTAGGCTCCGGCTGACGTCCATCCGTGCTGCTTGCAAAAGCTGGCCTGGCTCACAGGCTACAAAATAGCCGGAAAATCGTCTCCGTCATATGAGGGGCCCCGTGGGAATTGGGTTAAGAAGTGTGGTTGTTTTGATTATTTGATAGGGTCACCATAAGGGTAATGGTGTGGCATTTTTTCTGTACAGAAGCTTGGCGTTTTTGGTTGGGGCTGCTTAGGAATGTGACCTTTTTCGTTAGCCATGGAGAAACTGCAGAGGTACAAATTATTATAAGCAACCTCATGTTAAAAATATCTTATATATTTTTGTTTAGCTTTACTTGGCATTCCTCTTCCTCTATGTATCTAGCAATTTAACCCCTTCAAACTCCTTATGACGCGATGGTGTGGTAATTACCCCGGGCCAAAAAGCTCTAAAAGACGATCGAGTGATAACTCAAGCAAGCTTGAAATACGCAGGCGTTTCGTTCATGGTCACCCCTTCGGGGATCAAGGTGTCCGGCAATATATACCGGTAGGCTATAGATAAATTCATTTTTGGGCTATTTCTTCCAGTTTATTTATCCTGTTAAAGTGCTTGATTGATTTTTGTGCTAATGTAGTTAGTATTTGGTGTAATTTTACATATTTCAGCTAAATCTGAAGAGCACATGCAATTTATTTGTGCATGTTCAGTAAGTATTGCTGGGGAAAGGGTTAACGTATTCATCTGTTGGGGTATTTATTCTATGTTTTTATCCTGTTTCTGTGATTGATTGAGTTTTGTGCTAATGTAGTTGGTATTTGGTATAATTTTTCATATTTTAGATAAATCAGAAGAGCACATGCAATATATTTGGGCATTTTCAGTCAGTATTGCTGGGGAAACGGTTAACATACAGTATTCATCATAGGAAGGGAAGAGGATGTGTAGCTCAGATCTTTGCCCTGAAATATGTTGTGGAGAAATATCTTGAGAAGGGACAAAAGTTGTATGCTGCCTTCATGGACTTGGAGAAGGCCTATGACAGAGTTGATAGAGAAGGTACCGGTATGTAGAAAGTACTTGGAATATACGGAGCAGATAGCAGGTTGCTGAAAGCAGTGAAAAGCATGTATGAGGGTGCAAAGGTGTCCGTATGTGTTGAGAATGAACAGAGCGAGTTCTTTGATCTGAATTTTGGGTTAAAGAAAGGGTGTGTGATGTCCCTGTGGTTGTTCAATATATACTGAACTGTATATGGATGGAGTCATAAAAGAAATGCAAGGATGAGCAGTGGATGTTGGTGTACCACTAATAAGGGAAGGCAACGAGTGGAATGACAGAGTTGATAGAGAAGGTATGTGGAAAGTACTGAGAATATATGGAGTAGATGGCAAGTTGCTGAAAGCAGTGAAGAGTATGTATGAGAGTGCAAAGGTATCAGTACGTGTGAAGAATGAACAGAGGGAGTTCTTTGATCTGAATGTTTGGTAAAGCAAGGGTGTGTGATGTCCCGATGGTTGTTCTATACATACAGTATATGGATGGAGTCCTAAAAGAAATACAAGGAAGAACAGTGGATGTTTGTGTACTGCTGTTTGCTGACGATATGAATGGGAGTTGCAGGGTCTGGTAAATATGTTTGGAACAGTGTGAGAAAAATGGAATCTGAAGGTAAATGCGGGGAAGAGCAAGGTTATGGTCTTCGAAAGGGGTGAAGCCACAGAGTGTGAGGTGAAGTTGAACGGTCAGGCTATGGAGATTGTCAGCTCATTTAAGTATCTTGGCAGTGTACAGAGTAAAGATGGGAGTATGGATGAAGAAGTGTGGGAGAGGGTGCAACAGGGGAAGAGGGTTGTAGGAATGCTGAAAGCAGTAACATGAAATAGGGTGGTCAGCATGGAACTGAAGAAGTCATTGCATGACAGTGTGGTAATCCCGACACTGACTTACGGAAGCGAAGCATGGACGTTGTTGGAGAGATTCAAACCAAGAGTGAAAGGGATGGAAATGAGTTACTTGAGAAGTGTGTGCAGAGTTACATGGAGGGATAAACATACGAATGAGGAAGTACGAGAGAGGTGTGGTGTGAATGTACTGGAAAGTGCGAAAAAGAACACCTTGAGATGGTTCGGACATGTGGAACGTATGGGAAGCGAGAGAATGACTAAGAGCGTGTACGAGTGAGGTGGAAGGACAGAGGGAGAAATAAACCGAGAGAGGTGGAAGGATGGAGTTAAGAAGTATATGCGTGAAAGCGGTGCTGGATGGGAGGAGGGGCGTCGACTAACTGGGGACAGAGGTGCATAGGGGTGTTTCGTTCGTGGCCAATCCTTCGGGGATCAAGGCGTCCGTCAATAGATAGATAGATAAATTCATCTTTAGGGCTATTTCTTACATTTTCTTTATCCTGTTAGTGTACTTTATTAAATTTTTTGGTAATGTAGTTGGTAATTGGTGTAATTTTACATATTTCAGATAAAGGATGTCAACAGAATAACAAATGATGAGCTGAAGAGACGTTTAGGTATAAAGAGTATTAGCGAGGAGATGCGTACAAGTAAACTGGGATGGTATCGACATGTGGAGAGAATGGATGAACAAAATTGGGTGAAAAGATGCAGGTCTGCGATTGTGGAGGGAGCTGCACCAAGGGGTGGACCGAGTAAGACCTGGGATCGGACTATACGTGCCGATCTCAAATCCAAAAACTTGACAAGTAAAGCATCCCTTAACAAGGTTGCCTGGAACGCCGCCATTAGGAAAAGAGACTGAAACTGCTCATCTGTGTGGAGCACTCAGTCTTAAAATGTTATGTACGTATGTATGTATAAATCTGAAGAGCACATGCAATCTATTTAGGCATTTTCAGTCAGTATTGCTGGGTAAAGGGTTAACATATTTATCTTTTGGAGTATTTCTTCCATTTATTTATCCTGTTAGTGAGGTTTATTGATTTCAGTACTACTGTAGTGTTATTTGGTGTAATTTTACATATTTTAGATAAATCTGAAGAGGACATGCAATATATTTGGGCATTTTCAGTCAGTATTGCTGGGGAAACGGTTAGCATACTGTAGTCATCTTAGGAAGGGAAGAGGATGTGTAGCTCAGATTTTTGCCCGGAAATGTGTTGTGGAGAAATATCTGGAGAAGCGACAAAAGTTGTATGCTGCATTTATGGAGTTGGAGAAGGCCTATGACAGAATTGATAGAGAAGGTATGTGGAAAGTACCGGTACTGAGAATATACGGAGTTGGCAAGTTGCTGAAAGCAATGAAGAGCATGTATGAGGGTGCAAAGGTGTCCGTATGTGTGGATAATTAACAGAGCGAGTTCTTTAATCTGAATGTTGGGTTAAAGCAAGGGTGTGTGTGATGTCCCCATGGTTGTTCAATATATACCGGTACAGTATATGGATGGAGTCATGAAAGAAATACAAGGAAGAGCAGCGGATGTTGGTGTACCGCTGATAAGGGAAGGAAACTAGTGGAAGGTGCCTCAACAGTACAATACCGGTACTACTGTTGCTGACAACACAGTTCTGATGAGCGATAGTGAATGGGAGTTTCAGGATCAGGTAAATATGTTTGGAACAGTGTGTGAAAAACGGAATCTGGAGGTAAATGCTAGGAAGAGCAATATTATGGTCATTGAAAGGGGTGCAACCATAGAGTGTGAAGTGAGGTTGAACGGCTATGAAGAATGTCAGCTCATTTAAGTATTTGGGCAGTGTGTTGAGTAAAGATGTGAGTAGGCCTATGGATGAAGAAGTGTGGGAGAAAGTGTAACAGGGGAAGAGCGTTGAACTCTGAAAGCAGTAAGAAGAAATAGGGTGGTCAGCATGGAAGTAAAGAAGTCCTTGCATGACAGTGTGGTAACGACATTGACTTATGGGAGGGAAGCATGGACGTTTCTGACTGGGATTGATCATTGATAATCATCGGTTATGCTAGTTGGAAAATTAGTGGGGTAGAATGTAGAGTTCGGGTGTACCGCCAGCCCTGTTTACACTACGCGGAGCGACGGCGGACGCTGGCCATCATGTTCCCGTCTATTTGACTGCTTTTGGATACAATAATAGGTTGAGGGGGATCACCCTCCCCATGACATATTGTCATCATCATATATATTGCCAGCAGGAGGCAAATAACCGAAAAAAACGCCTTCAAAATAGACGCGAACTAAAGGCTGGTTCACACATAGCCGAGTCGGTGCGGGAGTCCAACACGAGAGATGAAATTTTGCTATTCAGCAATGACTCGTCGATACTCTTCAACACTCGTATAGACTCGTGCTATGTTCGTGTATACTCTTTGTTTACTCGACACACTCGTGGGTACTCGCCACGGGGTCCAAACATTTCATGCATGCATGAAATTTTTGGGTCCCGTGGCGAGTACCCACGAGTGTGGCCTAAATACGTGTAGACTCGTGTACATACGTGTTAACTCGTGTTTGACTCTGAATAACTTCGTTATTCGTGTTAACTCGTGTTGACTCGTGTAAACCCGTGTAACACTCTTTGGTGATTCGTCGCTTTTCGTCATCATTTCGACGTTGACGAAGCAACATATGTCTCTACACGCAACAACACGTATGTAACACACATGCAACACGTATCAACAAGAGTAGAAAGCACGAATGTGAGTGCCAAAATTTGGTGCCCCCATGATGCCAGAGTTTACACGATTCAAACACGAGTGAAAACACGAGTAAACAAGAGTAAACACGATCCACTGAGAAAAAAACACGAGTGTAACACTAAAAAGCAAGTGTCATTTGAAATACCATTATTTCAAAAATGTAGGACGAATCAACGAGTTTACACGAGTTTACACGGATGTAACACGAGTCAACACGTGTGCAACAGAGATCCAACGAGAGTCAACGCGTTATCTTTCGTGTTGATCCGTATAACAATCGTGTTGATCCGTGTAACAATCGCGTTGACTCGTGTTAGACTCGTCCATACTCTTTGTTTACGTGCCCTGGAATGTGGCCATTATTTTTCAAATTTTTGACACTCGTGTTGGGTTCGTGTTACACTCGTTTTGACTCTCAGTTACTCGTACAGACTCTTGCATGAACACGTGTTGGCTCGTATTGACTTGAGTTAACTCGTGTTACACTCTCCTTGACTCGGGAGCAATTGCTACTCGCGGCCGACTCAGCCTCCAGCAACGGTGATAATCGACGAGTGTGACTCGTGTTGGACTCGAGCACCGACTCGGCTATGTGTGAACCAGCCTTTAACCACGATGATCGACATATGTAAACATGACGGCGGCGGTGTCGACGTCGGACACTTGCGATAATGTTCCCGTCTATTTTGAATGCCATTGGATACAATAATATGTTGAGGGGGGGCTTTGCCCCCATGACGTGTTGTCATCATCATATATATTGCCAGTAGGGGGCAAACAACCAAAAAAATTGCCGCAAAGCCCTCCCCTCAACATATTATTGTATCCAATGGCAGTCAAAATAGACGGGAACATGATCGCAAGCGTCCACCGCCGCCGCCGCCGTCATGTTTACATGGTCGATCGCCGCAGGTACTGTAAGTTCGCGTTTATTTTGAGTTTTTGATGACAATTTTTTTTGGCTAGGCCAATTTGCCCCCTGCTGGCAAATTATATGATGATGACAATATGTCATGGGGGGTGTTTGCCCCCCTCAACATATTATCGTATCCAGCGGCATTCAAAATGGACGGGAACATGATGGCAAGCTTCCGTCGCCGCTCTGCGCAGTGTAAACAATGGTGGCGGTACGCCCGAACTCTACATTCTACCTGGCTAGGCCTATATTATAGGCTACAATAAATAAATAGGCTAGGCTATTTTATCTATAGGCTATGCCTAGTCTAACATTACAATTTAAGGTAGCATTCAAGTTGACTACAGCAGGACTTACCTTGCCCAGGTATAGGCTATCCTAGTGTTTACTAGGCCTATACCCCTTTGAAAGGACATTAGCCTAGCCTAACCTAACAATCTTACCTAACCTATTATAGTAGGCTATTATGGGTGGGGGCTGCCGCCCCCACACCCCGATTTTTGGTGTCTTTGTCTATTTTGTCTGTGAAGTGGGAATTTTTTCAATTTGTCGATAACGAAAATCCTCCATGTGGACTATAGCCTATGGAGATAAATATGGCGAATCTATTGTTGCCTATTATCTCTAATAAATTGTTTCTCATAATGCTGCAGTAGTGTCGTTTAAAATACCAACCATTTAATTGTGTGCCTTTAAAAATGACCTAAATTAGGCTACAAGCTACTGGAAGATTAGAAGAATCTTTAAGAAAGACTAGGTTAGGGTTATTGTCGTGCCAAATCTAGATTATAGCCTAAATATAAAAGGAAGTGAATAAAATGAAATATGCCGAAAAAAATCGCCGTCAAAATAGACGCGAAGTTAACCGCGGCGATCGCCCTATGTAAACATGACGACCGTACACCCGGTAACTACATCCATCCCATTAAAAGTTACTGTGGGACACAAAATATGTTGAGGGGGTCTCTGCAGCTCTGCCCCCCCACGTCGGCCCGTCACGTATTATGATGTACGGTAAGTCATCATCATCTGTGCTAATTCATAGGATCCCCAATTAAGGACAAAGTTAATCAACAGACGAAATAAGCTCCCAAATTACAATAACATAGCGGCCCGCCGTTTATGGGCGACTTTTTACACGTCATTTTAAATTTTACTTTCCTGCCCTGGTCTAGGCCTAATAGATTTTTCCAAAGAATCAAACTTAAATTAAAAGAAAGTACCCTAGCCTACAGTTTATAGGAAGGCTATTCCAACATGCATTCCAGAACTTAGGCTAGCCTAGGCCTAGGCTATATGAAAATTTGTGGGTGGTCTGCCAAAAAAGAATCACTAGGCCTATTAGGCTATGGGTAGGCTAGTATGGGGTGCATTTTGCAAATCTTCTGAACTCTTAGGCCTAGGCTAGGCTAAATTAAAACTCACAAAATCTGAGTAAAACCAGCACTAGAATTTTGTCTTGTCTTGTCTTGGGGGTTAAGGGCAACCTCAGGCGAATACTCGCCCGCTCCGGCCCTACCGTAGTCGCGGAGATCCTATGTCACAATGAAATTAGTTTATAGTTAAGGTTAAAATTCACCACCGTGTCACTTTCACTCTAGGTCATTCGTAGAACCGTAACACTGTAAAGGCAACAACCCAATAGCAGGTCATCAGGTGGCGAACCAGAGACCTACAAACCGCGGTACTAGGGCCAGAGCAATGTCTTGAAGCGAGGTGCCCTTATCAACCAACCCCAGACAATCCAGTAGGAGCTGTCGGAAGGAATCCATCTTTGAAGCCAGAAAGGGACGCCCATCCACATGCTCAGTGACGGGACGAGGCGAGGCTTAGGAGGCATATGTAGGACGACCAGATGTAGGATGTGGAGGGGAAGAGGTACCGTACGACGATACTTGGGATGCGGAGACTGCGGAGGGAAGAGCTCGTCAAACTCATACGGTTCCTCAGGACCTCAACAATAACCGGGGGACGGCCGGTGCGGGCAATGGTCGATCGCCGTAGTTAATATAAGTTCGCGTCTATTTTGACGGCGATTTTTTTTGTAGTTAGGCTAGGCCTAGGCTATTTTCCCCCTGCTGGCAATATATATGATGATGACAATATGTCATGGGGGGTGATTGACCCCCTCAACATATTATTGTATCCAACGATCTCTAACCTCTGTATCTCAAAAACGGCTAGAGCAAATTGGCTGTAAATTTCCACATCTAGGCTATTCCTTGACAGATTTGCCAGTTCACAATGAAACCTATTGCTAACTTCCTTGTTCTTCAGCAGCGCGGCGGTGTCGGCGTTGGACGCTTGGGATAATGTTCCTGTCTATCTTGAATGCCATTGGATACAATAATATGTTGAAAGCCCCCCCTCACCCCCCTCATGAAATGTTATCATCATATATTATATTGCCAGTAGGGGGCAAACAACCAAAAAAATTGCCACAAAGCCCTTCCCTAAACCTATTATTGTATCCAATGGCAGTCAAAATAGACGGAACATGATCGCAAGCGTCCACCGCCGTCGCCGCCGTCATGTTTACATGGTCGATCGCCGCAGTTTGGTTAGGCCTATTTGCCCCCTGCTGGCAAATTATATGATGATGACAATATGTCATGGGGGTGTTTGACCCCCTCAACATATTATTGTATCCAACGGCATTCAAAATGGACGTGAACATGATGGCAAGATTTCGTCGCCGCTCTGCGTAGTGTAAACATTGGTGGCGGTACACCCGAACTCTACATTCTGCCCGGCTAGGCCTATATTATAGGCTACAATAAATGAGTAGGCTAAGCTATTTTATCTATAGGCTAGGCCTAGTCTAATATTACAATTTAAGGTAGCATTCAAGGAGACTACAGCAGGACTTACCTTTGACCGGGTATAGGCTATCCTAGTGTTTATTATGCCTATACCCCTTTGAAAGGACATTAGCCTAGCCTAACCTAACAACCTTACCTAACCTATCATAGTAGGCTATTATGGGTGGGGCCCCCCACATCCCGATTTTTGGTGTATTTGTCTATTTTGCCCCCTGCTGGCAATATGATGATGACATGACAAGTTTTTCATTCCTCTTTCTATGTTTTTCCCCTTATGTTCTTATTCTGTCTCATTCGGTTGTCCTCCGGACGGCCTATATCATATGCCACCCTGGCCTGGCTAGGTTATTAGCTCCAGACCTGATTTGTGTCGGTCGCTGATGCGGTCGAGCTGACTCGATTTCCCTTGGTGTGTGTATTTTGTGTGCATTTCGGTGCGATATATTTTTTCCATAGACCTGATCTCTCATTCTTCGTTTTTGATCATGTTACGACCGGGCACTCGGGTACACTAGGGCTCTTACACAGGACTCGAGTATGGCTCGCTGCCACAACGGAAACACACGATCCCAACCCCAGAGTACTGCCAGCCGAACAAAAAACGCCACTACCCTCCAGAGTTCTATCTGCTATAACGGGGTATACAAGAACTCGGTACTAGCGTTTCACACAACAGACTAATAACAAGACGGGAGTTATCTAGTCTGGTCAACAATCAAACAAAGAAGAAAGTACTACAACACTAAAGAATAGTGTTGGCCGAAGCCGAAGTAATCCACCCTTGAACTAAGAACTTAAGAAGTCCTCCACCCTCTACTTCGGATCGGCACTATTACGTTACGTTAAACAATAGTCCTCGAGCATCAAGCAAGGAATCTTCTGATAAGTTAGATGCTTCTCGAATACTCATAAGAAGTAAGTATCGGATTTTGAACAGCAATTTAATGAATAACTCGCTGGTAATTAAAGGCTTTAAATTGACATAAGAAGAATTATAAGAATAAGAATAAGCAATAGGATATGGCAAACATTAAGAAGAAGTACTCCGACAATGCACTAGCAATAGCCTACTAAGATTGTGCTCGTGGGCCACTAATCTCTGAAGTAGCTAAGCGTGCCACACATGAAATCAATAGTGCTTAAACAATAATATACATAAGGAGAAGTTTCAATACTATACTGTATCTGCTGGTCGAGCAAAGTCTAGCTGGGATATCTAAGGTTAAGAGACAATGGCTGAGCAAGCGGCTCGTAGCCTAGCGAGGTCCTTAAGACTGTGCGGCCAAATTACGGTAATTGACGGGATGCTCTCTTGAGAGATCCAGATCACTAGTATCTGGTTCTCTCCTGGCGATCCTCTCAAAGTCAAGCAAATGAGATAACACAGTGTTGGGTGGCATAGGCAAAAGCCCTCACTCGCAACACAGTGCTAAACTCCCACGGTACACAGTCAGAAAGACCACCTAGGCGTTCCACGTCTCCGTTGCAATTGTACTGGTTCAACCGCAACCTAGTACTCATAGGAAATCACAACTCAGAAACCCTATCCCAGTCTAGCATTGCCTAAACCAGCAGAAAACAGGAACATGAATAATCGCACACAGGGAAATGCATATACGAGTGCAACAAACATCAATCAATCCTATTCTAGTTAACCCTTCCAAAAATAGGCTATCTAACAGGCACTTATCTCGTGAGAACTCAAGCGATAATACTTTGGCTGACTAAATCTGCACCAAAGGGGTCATGGAGGTTAAACAGGGACGAGAAGAGAAGAAGATAGGCTGTTCAGAGAGTAGAGAAAGTTCACATCAGTCGGAAGAATATGGATAGTTGCAAGGGATATGAGAAGTCGCTTTGCCTGATGAGTTCTGAAGAATGGTGGCAAGAACCTCTCTTTTTATACTCGGCCCTCTAGCGGCATATCTCAAACTACTTAAGGACCGCCCACTGGCAATCATGACGTCATATTCTCTCTCAATCTGGGATCGACAAAGAACTTCCCACGCGCTGAAAGGGAGGAAGGGAGGAGGGAGGAGGGAATTAGGCCTACCGGCCCGCGTGGCGCACTCACTGATCCCCGTTACGTAATATCTCTCTCTCTCTCCTCTCATCATTACATATAAGTCCCACACACAATACTTATATCTAATGATATAAAATAGAACTCGTTGACTTAGAAGAAAACAAAATACATAATGATAATACTTATAGTACAACGGTTCACATAAACTGAGTTAGGAAACTCTACACAGACTACAGCCAAAGTTCCTGCCCTGACGATCCTAGCGAGAGTGGGGCCTGACTGGGCGTTCTGTACAGCATGCTCATACTCGACATGCGTCACACCTCCCCCAAGATTTTACTTGCTCAACCCTGAGCTAAAATCTGATATACAGAACCCCATCAAACCCCTCACACCCAGCGACCGCATGGCACTAAAACAACGCTGAGTTTATCACTAAAACACATCTTATAAAAAAAAATTCACATTTCATAACTCCTCCCAACAATAGTAAAAGACATAATATCATGCTCCCAGAGCGAGCTTACAGCAGCTCAGCCGTTTGATAGTTCGTGGACTACTCAAACACTATAGGCTATGACAAACTTATACAATTATCTATATCAAAAAGAAAGAGTTTTTATATGATTTTTATATTTTAATATGTTTTTTTCCGGCTGCACTATAAGGGCAGCCTATTTTCTTCTATACCAAACGCTCAACAATCCTGCTTTACGACCCAATACGCTGGGCTACAACCGCGCGCCAACAAGCACCAAGCGCAAAATACTACTCAAACTAAAGCAGGAGGCTACCCGTGTGTCAATCTACCCAGGATCATATACCCCTGAACGACCACATGCAACCTCGTTGTCACAACCGGCAATATGGCTTATGTCCAGGTTATATACCAATAACCTTAGTGACCACCTGGTCAGCCTCATATTCCGATTGTGAAACTGGTCCAAGATCTCGAGAGGGTAATGATCTGGGTAAACTACACCGACCGGACCATAGGCTGGAACATAGATCTCGAAATGCCCCAGCGCATCATTGTCCTTTTCACTTTCATTCATCAGGCTCTGACACGTTGCTGGTGCATTCTTAAGTCCGTCAGGCACAACATTGCACTGGTAGGTACTTCCGTCCACAACAAAACCACACACCTCTCCAGCACGCTCGTACAAAGGTACCTGCAACGACCACTCACGACATTCCTTATCCCTCAGACCCTTCGTCCACACGTAATCCAGCTCTGCTTGCACCACAGGCTGTCGAGCAGGATTTATACGGTAGGGAATTAAACTGAGCCTTGCACTATCTCCAGCCTGCATGTCGGATTCTACCCCGTACATCAGGCCTGGAGAAGCAACAAACATGCGAAAGTACTGCCATAGCCTAGTAAATAACTGCCTTGCACTGTCTCCACAAACAACATGCCTAGTGCCCTCCCACAACCCAGCCGAGACCGCAGCTTCTAACCTGTAGTCTCCCTCCTTCTCCACCTTCGTCCCTAGAACAGCCAGGTCATGAGAGGGACAATCAGTACCACCTGTGCAGTCACTCCCACAGTTCATTATTGCTAAGGCTTCCCCGCCGATACCGTACATGCGCACCCCCACATTCCTTGTGACGACATCTGCCTGCGCAGCATCACCGCTTTCAGCGACATGGCCAGATACAGTCGGTCTATGGTAGGGCTGTTGCATTAGACTAGAGCAGCATTGGGAGGCTATGCGACGACCGGGCACTGCGATACCACAGCCGACCTTACCAATCTGCTCAATGTCCTCCTTTTGACCACCACCCTTGGCAGCCATGGGTCGACCCTGACCTGGCAACCATGCCAAAGCCTCGTCGCCCACCTTAAACCACCGAAACAACGAGGCTAACGGTCTTTCAACAGTCACGTGACCTGCCCGTGGAACATCTTGCACCGCCCGAGTTGTGAGACTCAGGGGCTCGGCACGACCAGTGGGGTATGAACCGAGCTGGTGCTGGAGTGCTGCACACTGCTGCTCAGGCAGGTGCTCTAGCGCTTCCACAGCCACCAGACTCGTGTCCCCCGCCCACTGCTTCGCCGAGACATGACAATCCCTACTCTCCTCCACCTGTGCCCTACTGCCCCCCTCTCCTTCTCCACCTTGGCCGCGGCAGACCAACGCAGGGACAGTAGGCTGCTCAGGTGGTTGCCTCACAAACTCCTCCAACAGGTTCACATGACATGCTTCCCCGTCCTCGTGTTTAATCTCGACAGCACCATTACCACACTTCTGAACTTCCGGATCCTCCAACTGCAGTTTACAAATATCTGAGGGAGCCAACCTGTCTAGATGCTTCCGAAGCAACCCAAGTCCTTCCCCAATATCAAACTGAGCAACCCTTTTTTCTCTCCGTGTGCAACGTTGCTGCCTCGGAGTCTCTTCCGGCCCTACCTCCTCACTAGCTGTGATAGGTCCTGGGGCCTCTCCAGACTCTAACATAGGTGCCAATACTGAATCACCCAGGAGAGCCGCCGAGTCAAAACTCTTAAAACCAACTCCAGCTTTAGCCTCCTCCTGTTGATCGTTCCTCTGCTGGTCTGAAGACGGAGGACTAGGCTGTGACACTTTAGCTGCTCGAGCTCGGGTGACAGCACACGCCATGGGTTGTGCCTGGCACCGCTCGACACACTCTCGCTCTTCCCTACTCACGTCGGCCGTCCTCTCGGCAACGACTAAGGGTAGAACCTCAGAAGCGGGCATTGCAAAGTCGTTGCCGAGAAGAAGGTCGACGCCCTCCACTGGCAGTTTCTCCACAATCCCGACATCCAATTCACGTGTCACACCATCCACCTCCAACTCCAACCGCACCAGCGGGTATGACCGAGTTGCATTAATACCCTGCACCACTACCACCCGAGCCACATTTATAGGGTAGCCAGTCAAGTTATTCATCAGAGTCTGGGAAGCACCTGTATCACGCAAGACCTCTACTCCATGCTTGCGCCCCGCCCACATCACGCAACCCCGTCCTCTATGGTCGCAAAAAACATCCTGAGCAGGGTTCGAGCCTCCCAGGTGCTTCTGCATTGGCTGTGCCTCAGCCTCTGACGAACTGCCCCGGGCAAACTCAGAAAACTTCGGAGACACACCAATGTTGCAGGCCAAAGACACAGCTGCTGTAGGTGGTTTGCTAGGACAGACTCTTGCAAAGTGCCCCTTTTCATGACAATGATAACACTCCAACTCCCCTCTGGGCTTCCCTTGGTACTGGGAAGGGCCCGGCCCCTTCTTAAATGGGACGGTGCTAGTCTTGTGGTCAGTCTTGGTATCATAGCTCTTGTACTTGTTTGCATAATGTATATCACTAACTCGGGGGGGTGGGGCGTCACGCCCCTTGTTACCTGCCTCACTACGCTGGGCAGACCCGCACCCACGAATTAGTGATAGCCGGAGGTCAGCCATCTCAGCTGCCTCCTGTAGAGTTTTAGGGTTCTTTTCTTTAATAGTTAAAGTCATATCTGCACCTGTACACTTATAAAACTGCTCGAGCAGAAACAGCTCAGTCAACTGTTCGGCCGTCTCAGCTTTCTCAGAACGTGTCCAGTTAGCAAGTGCATCTTTTAAGTCCCGGGCATGTTCAAGAAAGGTCGCCTCCCTAGTCTTTGTAACACCCCGAAACTTCAATCGATATGTTTCTGGTTGCAACTCGTATGCCCGTAGGACAGCTCTCTTCAATTCTGGGTAGTCAATGCAAGACTCTAAAGGCAGAGCATCATAAGCCTTCAGACCCTTACCCGTAAGTCTTGAGGAGACCAGAGCTGCCCACTTCTCTTCAGGCCAATTATGCTCCCTACACTTCTTCTCAAAACGATTAAAAAATTCTGTGACTTCAGTTTCACTAAATGCCGGCACCAATTTGACTAAGTGAGACAAGGACTGTTCTCTTACTTGGCCCTCCCGGCCCATCCGAATCCCTGTCGACTCTGCACGAGTCTTATCTAAGTCTATCTGAGCACAATATTTCTCGGAGTCGTATCTAAGCTCAGCCTCGTGCCTCCTAGTCTCATCCTCGTGCCTCCTAGTCTCATTCTCCTGCTTCCTAGACTCAGCCTCAATCGCATACTTCCTAGACTCAGCCTCGATTGCATACCTCCTAGACTCATTCTCCATTTTAGCAAGCTCGAGTTTAAATATCATCTCAGGAGACAGGCCGGAAGAGGGAGCTGCCACTACTGAAGGAGGGGGGGCAAGAACTGGGGAACCACCATACGCACCGCCCGAGGGCACTCCAATCTTCCAATTCTCATCCCTCTGTGGGAGAGTGCCAACCTCCGGCAACTGAGTGGACGGCACTGTGGGAGTCGAGTGAGAGGGGATCTGGGGAGGAACCCCCCCAAACGCCCTCTCCTCCGAAACCCCATGTCGCCCACGCAACACCCAGGAAATCAGCTCCCCCTTGGACATCCCTCCTACATTGGATAGACCCAAAACCTTGGCTATCAGGTGCAAGCCATAAACATTCACCCCAGTCAGCCTCTCCTCCGTCACATGGTACTGCTTACTCACAAAAAGTCTAGCATCCTCCTCACTAGTTACTAACGGCACCTCCTCACTTAGCATCTCTCGCTCCTCGTCAGTACTAGGGCCCGACATACTGAAGTTCACCAAAAAATTCTCGAGACAAAAGTGTTAAACTCCCTTATGCAAGCACTAATTACTAAATTAACTGGAGTCTCTTAAATGCTCTCCTAATTGCCTTACAAAAAAAAAATATTCTTCAATATGTACGCTAAAGTACGAACAAACAAATGTTGTACAACTCTGCAAAAAATTATACTGTTCACAAAATCCTAAGCAAGGTCGCCATTTGTTACGACCGGGCACTCGGGTACACTAGGGCTCTTACACAGGACTCGAGTATGGCTCGCTGCCACAACGGAAACACACGATCCCAACCCCAGAGTACTGCCAGCCGAACAAAAAACGCCACTACCCTCCAGAGTTCTATCTGCTATAACGGGGTATACAAGAACTCGGTACTAGCGTTTCACACAACAGACTAATAACAAGACGGGAGTTATCTAGTCTGGTCAACAATCAAACAAAGAAGAAAGTACTACAACACTAAAGAATAGTGTTGGCCGAAGCCGAAGTAATCCACCCTTGAACTAAGAACTTAAGAAGTCCTCCACCCTCTACTTCGGATCGGCACTATTACGTTACGTTAAACAATAGTCCTCGAGCATCAAGCAAGGAATCTTCTGATAAGTTAGATGCTTCTCGAATACTCATAAGAAGTAAGTATCGGATTTTGAACAGCAATTTAATGAATAACTCACTGGTAATTAAAGGCTTTAAATTGACATAAGAAGAATTATAAGAATAAGAATAAGCAATAGGATATGGCAAACATTAAGAAGAAGTACTCCGACAATGCACTAGCAATAGCCTACTAAGATTGTGCTCGTGGGCCACTAATCTCTGAAGTAGCTAAGCGTGCCACACATGAAATCAATAGTGCTTAAACAATAATATACATAAGGAGAAGTTTCAATACTATACTGTATCTGCTGGTCGAGCAAAGTCTAGCTGGGATATCTAAGGTTAAGAGACAATGGCTGAGCAAGCGGCTCGTAGCCTAGCGAGGTCCTTAAGACTGTGCGGCCAAATTACGGTAATTGACGGGATGCTCTCTTGAGAGATCCAGATCACTAGTATCTGGTTCTCTCCTGGCGATCCTCTCAAAGTCAAGCAAATGAGATAACACAGTGTTGGGTGGCATAGGCAAAAGCCCTCACTCGCAACACAGTGCTAAACTCCCACGGTACACAGTCAGAAAGACCACCTAGGCGTTCCACGTCTCCGTTGCAATTGTACTGGTTCAACCGCAACCTAGTACTCATAGGAAATCACAACTCAGAAACCCTATCCCAGTCTAGCATTGCCTAAACCAGCAGAAAACAGGAACATGAATAATCGCACACAGGGAAATGCATATACGAGTGCAACAAACATCAATCAATCCTATTCTAGTTAACCCTTCCAAAAATAGGCTATCTAACAGGCACTTATCTCGTGAGAACTCAAGCGATAATACTTTGGCTGACTAAATCTGCACCAAAGGGGTCATGGAGGTTAAACAGGGACGAGAAGAGAAGAAGATAGGCTGTTCAGAGAGTAGAGAAAGTTCACATCAGTCGGAAGAATATGGATAGTTGCAAGGGATATGAGAAGTCGCTTTGCCTGATGAGTTCTGAAGAATGGTGGCAAGAACCTCTCTTTTTATACTCGGCCCTCTAGCGGCATATCTCAAACTACTTAAGGACCGCCCACTGGCAATCATGACGTCATATTCTCTCTCAATCTGGGATCGACAAAGAACTTCCCACGCGCTGAAAGGGAGGAAGGGAGGAGGGAGGAGGGAATTAGGCCTACCGGCCCGCGTGGCGCACTCACTGATCCCCGTTACGTAATATCTCTCTCTCTCTCCTCTCATCATTACATATAAGTCCCACACACAATACTTATATCTAATGATATAAAATAGAACTCGTTGACTTAGAAGAAAACAAAATACATAATGATAATACTTATAGTACAACGGTTCACATAAACTGAGTTAGGAAACTCTACACAGACTACAGCCAAAGTTCCTGCCCTGACGATCCTAGCGAGAGTGGGGCCTGACTGGGCGTTCTGTACAGCATGCTCATACTCGACATGCGTCACAATCACTTCTTAATTGGTGCTGTGCTGAAGTGTAGCAGTTCTTGCCTCATCTTTCGGCTCTACCCTATAAGAGTTCTGCTGTGGAACTCATGTGGTGCGGCTGAATTGGTGAAATGGCGAGAAATTTCTGCGTATCTTCACCGTCCTAGATTTGTTCACCTGCCCTTCCCTACCTATCATGTCTTGATTGGTTGTCCATCTTGATCTAATTCTTCAGGCCAGCCCTATTAGAGTATTTTGGGGGAACTCAGTGGTGTGGTTAAACTATTTTTAATATATATTTGTTTAAATATGTAAGATATGCAATAAATTATGTAAAATATATTGTTTTTACTTTATACCTATACATATAATTGTCATTATTAAGGAAATTCCATTGACTATTTACATCGCTAGGCCTAGCTTCCTTATTTCTATTAATTTCTTCCAGTTCACAATGAAACCTATTGCTAACTTCCTTGTTCTTCAGCAGCCGCAGCGGTGTCGGCGTTGGACGCTTGGGATAATGTTCCCGTCTATTTTGAAAGCCATTGGATACAATAATATGTTGAAAGCCCCCCCCTCACCCCCCCATGACATGTTATCATCATCATATATTATATTGCCAGTAGGGGGCAAACAACCAAAAAATTTGCCGCAAAGCCCTTCCCTCAACATATTATTGTATCCAATGGCAGTCAAAATAGACGGAACATGATTGCAAGCGTCCACCACCGCCGCCGCCGTCATGTTTACATGGTTGATCGCCGCAGTTTGGTTAGGCCTATTTGCCCCCTGCTGGCAAATTATATGATGATGACAATATGTCATGGGGGTGTTTGCCCCCCTCAACATATTATTGTATCCAACGGCATTCAAAATGGACGGGAACATGATGGCAAGCTTTCGTCATCGCTCTGCGTAGTGTAAATATTGGTGGCGGTACGCCCGAACTCTACATTCTGCCCGGCTAGGCCTATATTATAGGCTACAATAAATGAGTAGGCTAAGCTATTTTATCTATAGGCTAGGCCTAGTCTAATATTACAATTTAAGGTAGCATTCAAGGAGACTACAGCAGGACTTACATTTGACTGGGTATAGGCTATCCTAGTGTTTACTAGGCCTATACCCCTTTGAAAGGACATTAGCCTAGCCTAACCTAACAACCTTACCTAACCTATCATAGTAGGCTATTATGGGTGGGAGCTGCCGCCCCCACACCCAATTTTTGGTGTATTTGTCTATTTTGCCCCCTGCTGGCAATATGACGATGACATGACATGGGGGGTGGCAAAGCCACCCCTCAACATATTATTGTATCCATTGGCATTCAAAATAGACGGGAACATGATTGCAGACGTCCGCCGCCTCCGTCATGTTTACATTTGTCGATCGGCGTTGTTAAGTTCGCGTCTATTTTGACGGAGATTTATTTTGGTTATTTGCCCCCTGCTGGAAATATATATTATGATGACAATATGTCATGGGGGGGTGAAGGGGGGCAAAGCCCAACCTCAACATATTATTGTATCCAAAGGCAGTCTAAATAGACAGGAAAAGGATGGCAAGCGTCCTACGCGTACGCGTAGTGTAAACAAGGCTGGCGATACACCCGGTAACTACATCCTACCCAACTAATGTCCTTTCAAAGGGGTAGCCTATAAATTAGTAAACACTAGGATAGCCTATACAACGCAACTCTTGCCGATAGGCCTAGCCTAAAGGCTAACCTATTCATAAAGGTGTCTATTTTGACGGCAATTTTTTCAGTTATTTGCCCCCTGCTGGCAATATATATGATGGTGAAAATATGTCATGGGGGGGGGGGGGGGGTGAGGAGGGCAAAGCCCCCCTCAACATATTATTGTATCCAATGGCATTCAAAATAGACAGGAACTTTATTGCAAACGTCCGACACCTCCCCCGCCACCGCCATGTTTACATGTGTCGATCGCCGTGGTTAAGTTCGCGTCTATTTTGACGGCGATTTTTTTCGGTTATTTGCCCCCTGCTGGCAATATATAAGATGATGACAATATGTCATGAGGGGGGGGCCTCAACAATAACCTCTAACCTCTGTATCTCAAATAGGGCTAGAGCAAATTGGCTGCAAATTTCAGTATAACTAAATAAGTTAGTCACCAATTATTTTGCAATATTTGAAAACAAATATGGATTTTATATGCTCTAAACATAATATGAAAATGTGTTTTAAGCCTCGGCAAAACCTAATAAAAATATATGGTACTAAAATGGAAATTTGTCGTAACATGGTTGTCAATACCTTCCTATAGACGGCACCGATTCGTACACACGCCATTTTCACCTGTCTCCCGAGGTCTGTCCACCAGCTTTTTAGTCCACTCCACCTCCCCATCTCTGTCGATAGGTTGGGTTGTTTGGTTAGGTTAATATACTAGGTCTCAGAAACAAGATTCGTAGTTGCGGTAGTATTTACGGTATCTGGACACTTCGAGCGAATTCATATTCGAGCGGAGGCGCATTTAGGTTAAGTTAGGTTAGGTTAATTAGGTTAGATTGTGCATCCGCTCGATCAGGAATTCGCTCGAAGTGACTCGCATTCGTATTTACAGATACGGCCGAATACCGGTAGGCTACTAAATGGGCGCCGGCCCAACCGCCATGTTGTATCCCACGTAGGCCTACTAGGTAGCCTACTACGGACACATTGTAGGCGTTAGGTGTGGATTAGGCTTGTATCCAATGTACTAGGTCTATGTTACTGGATATTTATGATTTAAATAAGTGATACGTTTTCGATAAATCTGGTTATATGGTTTTGTAATTAGGGAAATCATTAGCCGATTTCCGACATTTAGTTAGTCTTTTTTGATTCTCAAAATACGATCCAAGTTTTGCCAAAAATTGGCTCGGGTTTTCCAAAATTATGCTTTTTGGGGTTTGCAATTTTGGGAAACATGAGCCAAAATTCTAAATTAGGTTACTGTAATTTGTTTACTCTTAAAATTCGCAAAATCCGAGCCAAGTTTTGCCAAAACTTGGCTCGGGTTTTCCAATATTCGGGTTTTATGGCTTTGCAATTTCGGGAAACCTGAGCCAAATTTCTAAATGAGGTTACTGTCATTTTGTTGTCTACAAACTCAAAATCCGAGCCAGCTTTGGCCAAAACTTGGCTCGGATTTTCGAAATATTGGGTTTTAGGCCTTAGAAATACCTTAAAACCCGAGCCAAGTTTTGCTAAAATACGTTTTAATCGCCGTTTTACGCATTTAACCCCTCATTTTCCCTGTACTTCATAGCCCTCCCCACTATCGGGCGGCGTGTCTTAAGATCGTTGTATAATGGGGAAAACGGTTTCCCCGAGGGTTGTAATTATTTCCAAACACTAGCCTATATATTGATGAAAACTAACAGGGAAAAATAAAAAAATCCATGGGAAAATTGGTGACCATCTTATTTATTTTTTCCCAAATTTCCACATCTAGGCTATTCCTTGACTGACTCTTCCCAAATGGTAGACATATTAGCTTGATCACTCTAGGCCTAGTTGTTTTTTAGTTACAGAGGTTATAGCCTAGGTCATGATTTCTTGCCTACTTACAGCAAATAGACTAGGCCTATTGTAGATTGGTAAAATATATGCTTAATAGGCCTAGGCTATGTTGGCTGTGCAATTGTCTCGATTTGACTATTTTTACCTAATTAGGCCTAAAGCAGCCTGAGTCTATTCCCAACCCCCAAGCAGTATCCCATGTTAAGCCCTAGGCTAGGCCTAGGGCTAATCCCACTCTCAATCAAAATTCGAACTGATAAATTCGTACCTACCGGTAGGGCTGCCTAGGCTAGGCCTATATTTTTCGTGAATAGATATAGAAAATGGTTTAAAGGTAAGAGCATCCTATATTATGTTCAAATAATATGTAATAGTACTGTGTATGGTTGTATTAAATTTAAATAGTGATAGATGTGTATATTAATGGGATAAATACTCCGAAGTTCGCATACGTTCAGAAAATTATTGTGCAACACTGTTGCCAGATACTAATCAATCCCATTATCATTATATCATAATGGATTTTACTCATTTCCATAATTTCAAATACCTAGGACATTAATATAATATTGTCCTATCTTTTTTGTAGTGATATTTGTCTGATTTAGTGGTATATTGGTGTCTGTCTAGGGTTATAATGCATTGTGAAAGTTACCTCTGCATCTCTGACTTGGTAACAGTTCGGTATGGGCTGGCTTAAGTACCCCTGCTTTCTTCGAGTACTACACGGCAAGAGAAGCTTTCGGTTCTGTCATTGCTGTTCAAGGTAAACAGCAACTGCTAAATTCGACATGTTCAAATAATATGTAATAGCATTGTCTATGGTTGTATTAGACAACAATCGTGATAGGTTTCTATTTTATGTGGATAAATAGTATTAAGCTGAATAAATTAAATACCGAAAGTTCACTAGAGTGGTTGTTGATACATTTGCTAGATGAGGGAGGAGGGAGGTAGGAAGGAAGGGCTAGGCAGTGTTGCCAGTTGTATCGCTACATATTACCGCTAGATGTAGAGCTATTTACTTCAATTTAGAAGCCATTTTTTCATATCTAGAGAGATTTACTAGGGATAATTTAAAAATTTCAGACATTCTAGTCATATTACATTGTAAAATTTGCAAAACAAACAAACCAAAACTCTTTAGAAATTGCAGCATTATTCTAACATTGTTTGACTATGTAGCAACATGCTAGCGACTTTTGAGAAAGGATCTAGCGGTATTTTGTGGAGACATACTGGGAGGGTGGGAGGGAGGTGGTGGTTGCAGTATTGCCAGTTGTAAACCTACATATTACCGCTAAATGTAGAGCTATTTACTTCAATCTAGCAGCCATTTCTTTTATATCTAGAGACATTTACTAGGGATAATTTGAAAATTTCAGACATTCTAGTCATACTACATTGTAAAATTTGCAAAACAAACAAACCAAAACGCTTTAGAAATTGCAGCATTATCCTAACATTGTTTGGCTATGTAGCAACATGCTAGCGACTTCTGAGAAAGGATCTAGCGGTATTTCGTGGTAACATTTTAGGAGGGTTAAAATACGAGTCACAGGCAATTGCCAAAACTTTAAAGGTCCATATCATTGTTATTAAACTAAGCATTTGGCAAAGGGAGGAATTGTTAAAAACCTTAGCCAATACTCTGTCATTCACCAAAAATAAATTTGAATTTATCATTATTATTTGGTAGGGTAGGTATGTATAGGTAGGTTGGCTAAATAATTGCTGGAATTCGTAGGGACTCGAACTGTTTTGAGAGAGTTAAATAAGAACAAAATTATAGATCTGAATAATAAAGAGATTATGTTATTAAGCAAAACTGGGGGATGCGTGGAAGCCTATAGGCTGTAGACGGTAAACTTTGTGTGGGTAGCGAATGCGGTTTTAAAGTAATTTAAGAATAGACAGTTTTCAATGCTGCGGCCAAACTATTCCACCCATTTATATTTTTTTGGTATCAAAATGTTCGGAATCGCGAGCCTCACCCAACTACGCAAGCATGGCTTTGATCATCGGCGTAGTTTTCAAGATGTGGAATTTTAAGTGGAATTAGAGTTTTTTTCAAGATTGCCGGAAAAAACCCCACGTGCAAAAGCAAAACCTTCTCTATAAAATTTGCGGAGTATTAGTAGGGGAGTGCGTATGCCAAAGCCCAGTCGTTTCATGTGAGTGGGAGACGGTATTTAGGCGTCAAGTTTTTCGGGAAATCGGCTGCCACGGACCTGTTTGGCCACCATGCCGGATGTTTAGCATATCAAAAGTTGCCCAATACAAAAACGCACCTCTTGTGAAAGTTTGATCCCGATCCAAAAAGCGGTTCTGGAGTTATTGAGTCGAAACCGGCGCGTAAGAAGAATTTGGATGAAAACCCAAGTTTAATTATTACAATAGGGGTTCCCCGTAGGGGACGAACCCCTAATAATAATAATTACAATAATATAGTAATAAAAAGAAGAAAAATATTGATTTTATATTAATAATAATACTGTATGAAAAATATAAAAGGACATACCGGTATACAGTATACCTATCATTGCCATGAACAAAGTTATTGTTTGTTTGTGTATAATGGTTGTATAGCATCGCATGTGTAAATATGATCATAGCAATATTTTATGTTTAATTGAATCAAATTTATTAATTAGATTATACAAAATGTTGTCATAAAAAGGTTGCAGGAAACATCGGTAATGTGACTCCCATTCGTGCACTTCTACTAATTATCACCTCAGTCAGCACTATTTTATCCGACGTCTTGTGGGTTATTATATTTTGTTTAGTTATTATCAAGGTTTTTGCTTTTTCTTGCCATTTCTGAGCAATGTTTTATAGTTTGTCCACTAGGCTAACACATATGTCTTCCCAGACTTCCTTCAAACTGAAAAATGCCCACCCAGACATCTTTCAAGCTATATGTGTACATTATTTGATAAAATAATGTCTAGCCGTTGGCCGATTTCCTCTTAAGTTACAGGTTCGCTATCGCTCGTCCAGAAAATATTGGATGCCTGAATGGGGCGAAGCGTCTTACTGTCCTCAAATGTATGGGTGAAACGTCTTAAAAGCGCCAAAGCTGCTAAATTAATATAGCGAAACAGGAGAGGTTACAAAAAGACACCTCTCAGACCAAATACGGTTACTCCCAACCAATTATTTCCCATATTATGTTTCCTCTTAATCGTATGTTTTTTGGGTTTTTTTTTCCAAGCGGTATATGAACATGTTATTTTCATGCCACATTCACTCAAACAGCCATTCGTACCCACTCAATCAACCACTTAAGCAACCATTCATATCCACTCAAACACCCTCTGAAACAAACATTCATATCCACTCAGTCTCACACCCACTTAAACAGCCATTCATATCCACACAAATAACCATTCTTACCCACTTAAACAACCACTCAAACAACCATTAATATTTATTCAAACAGCCATTCATATTCACTCAAACAGTCTAACACCCACTCAAACAACCATTCATGTCCACTCAAGCAACCATTCATACCTACTTAAGCAACCACTCAAACAACCATTCATACCCACTTAAGCAACCACTCAAACAACCATTCATACCCACTTAAGCAACCACTCAAACAACCATTCATACCCACTTAAGCAACCACTCAAACAACCATTCATACCCACTTAAGCAACTAATCAAACCACTCACAACCACTCAAGCAACTATATACACCTACTCAAGCAACCCACAACCTCCATTCAAACAGCTACTCTCACACCTACTCAGACTTCCCAAACCCTCTCATAACCACTACAATAAATATACAAGCAACCGTTCAAACCCGCTCAAACAGCAATATAAACCCACTCAAACAGCCATATAAACCCACTCAAACAACCGATCGCATAAACCCTCACAAACAACCACACCAACCCTATCAAACGATCACACAAACCCACTCAAACAAACTACAGAAACCTCAAACAACCACACAAAACCCACCAGTCACATAAACCCACTCAAACTATCACAAACCTATTCAAACAACCATTGACACCCACTCAAACCACTCTCACAAACCCATTCAAATCAACCACATAAACCCATCCAAAGAACCATTGCCACCCACTCAAACCAATCACAAACCCCCTCAAGTAACCAATCACGCCCACTTTAAAAACAATCACACCCACCCTACAACCACACACATAAACCCACCTAAACAACCATTGGCACCCACTTGAACAACCAATATCATAAACCCACTCAAACCCTCTCAAGCGATCACATAAAACCACTCTAACAACCACACAAACCCACTCAAATAACCGATCACACACAAACCCACCCAAGCAACCACACGAAGCCACTCAAACTACCATTCACACCCTCTCAAACCAACCACATACACCCCTCAAACTAATTACATAAACCCTCTAAAACAATCACCCACACACCCACTCAAACAAACCCTCTTAGCGATCACATATACCCACTCAAACCAATCACATAAACCCTCTCAAACTATCACACAAACCCATTCAAACAACCATTTACACCCACCCAAACAAGCGATCACACAAACCCACCCAAACAACCATTCAAACCCACCCAAACAACCATTTACACCCACCCAAACAACCGATCACACAAATCCACCCAAACAACCATTCAAACCCACCCAAACAACCATTTACACCCACCCAAACAAACGATCACACAATTCCACCCAAACAACCATTTACACCCACCCAAGCAAGCGATCACACAAACCCACCCAAACAACCATTCAAACCCACTCAAGCAACCATTCAAACCCACCCAAGCAACCATTCAAATCCACCCAAGCAATCACACAAACCAACTCAAACAACCATTGACACCCACTCAAACAACCGATCACCCAAGCCCACCCAAACAACCATTGACATCCACTCCTGACCTCACTTTGTGCCTGGAAGGGGAAGGGATGGTTGGGGGGGAGGGGTTGGCAGACGTTCGACGGCGACACCAAACGACACCAATAAAAGCTTGTTACGCGAGGCAAACGACAACAATAACAACAGCAATAAGAGAGAGAGAGAGAGAGAAAGAGAGAGAGAGAGAGAGAGAGAGAGAGACAGACAGACAGACAGACAGACAGACCCCTAGCATGGTTCGAGTAGCTCGTTTTCCCACTTAAGGGGAGGCAGACCGTTTGTTTGGTCTATTAATTCATGTATTCATATATGTTTTTAGTTTCCTCCCTAAACCTCCATCAAGCTTAGAAAAACACCCCCCTAGAGTCCTAGAGCCCACTTCAAGATAAATGTGTACATTTTTCGGCAGAAAAATGTCACAGCCGAAGGTCGGTTCCTCTTAAAATTGCAGGCTCGCTATCGCTCGCCAGGAAAAAATCGACACCTAATGGTTTGAAAGGTCTTAAAATTTACAACGAAATGGGGCGAAAGGTGTTAAAATCGACAAACTAATGGGCCGAACGTCTTATAATCTCAAAACTAGTGGGGCAAAACATTAGGGAGAAGGGGGTCCAGAAAAAATGTCTGCCTCCCCTTAATTGAATCCACTCGATACATTTGGCGTGTAATACGGAGCTCACATAACAGTAACAAAACCTCTGCTCCTGTTAACGCCTTCTGTACCGGTGACGTCTTTTTCATTATGCTCTGGCAAATATTAGATGATTTTATTCAGCTTAGGCAAGACGTCTACCCATTAGAAGACTACAGACTATCTCAATAGATCTTTTAACGGCTGCAGACTATCTCAATTGATCTTTTAACGGCTGCAGACTATATCAATTGATCTTTTAGCTACAATATACCCTCCTAAGATCTATATAATCGTCTACATGTAGCTGAAATCAAACCCAAAAGACGTCACCGGTACTGAACTGGTTAACCCTCACATGCACACACCAAGACCCAGACGCAGCATTATTCTACAGATATTTTCACAGCAATTGTTCCGAGGAACTTGCTTCAATTGTGCCGCCTCTCCACATCTTTCCCCGTAGAACTAGGGCAGCTGAGAGCGCCCATGAATTTACACTTTCTCCTCCACAATGCAGAACTTCTGCTTATCAGAATTCATATATCCCCAGAGCTGCTACTATTTGGAATTCACTTCCCTCGAATTGCTTTCCACAAACTTACAATCTACAAATGTTTAAATCCAGTTGTTACAAACATTTTATGAATGGAGGATGCCTTTAGGCACATGGACCTTTTTGTTTTATCTGTGTTTTTCCTTCCTCCGTTCATTGTCTCTTTAAAAAAAAAGTCTCCTTCAACCCTATCTCAACACATTACAGTACTGGTGCACTACAACCAGACTCAATTTAGCCCCAGCCAAATCCACAGCAACCCTCCTCACAAGCTGGACAGATCACACATACTCCCCGCAACTCACCATAAACAACACATCCCTAACACACACACACTCACCCCAAAATCCTAGGAGTAACATATGATACTCAAATGACATTCAAACAGCACACCACAAACATGAAAAAGAAACTGACACCCAGCCTTAATGCCCTCAGGTCACTTGACCACACAAAATTTGGACACAACAAAGAAACTACCACCACAGTTTACAAACAATACATAAGATCAGTGATGGAATACGCAAGCCCGGCCTGGGCTTCTAACCTAGCTGAAACACATCATAAGACTTTACAGACTATTCAAAATAAAGCCCTAAAAATCATCACAGGCTGCACAGC
>JBAKBP010012253.1:0-68439 GCA_037953745.1 Lithodes maja | reverse complement strand
CATGAACCTAACCATTTTATTTTGAGTGACCTGAAGTTTGTGCTTTGCTGATTTAGATGATGCAGAGTACCAGGATGACACAGAATAGTCAAAATGACATTGAACAAGCGCTTGGCATAGGGTCTTTTTGGTCGCCGCTGGCAAGCATCCCACCTGTCTATACAGGTATTTAATACGTGCTCTACATTTACTCAGGATCGATTCCAAGATTGTTTCACCTGACAGAGTCGAGTCCAGTTTTAGTCCGAGATATTTCACTTGTGACACTGTTGTTATGGGAATATCATTACAGTTGACCGAGAAGCCCTCAATGTCTTTCAATTTGCGTTTTGTTCCACATAAGATGGCTTCTGTCTTGCCCAGGTGAAGAGATAGTCTATTGTCCACTAGCCAATCACTACACGATTCTAGTTCTTTGGAAAGTGAGGCGGCAATACTTATTGGGTCTTTTCCTGAAACCAGAAGCACACTGTCGTCAGCATACAGTAATAATTTACACGATACGCTCAGTTCCATGTCGTTCACATAACAGAGAAAGTGTAAGGGACCAAGGATGCTTCCCTGCGGGACCCCACAGTTAATTGGCATAGGATCAGAAAGATTATCTTCAATTTTGACTCTTTATGTTCTACCACTAAGATAAGATTTAAACCAGTTCACTGACCCAATGCCCATTGCTTGTAGTTTTTCTTTCAGTACAGTGTATTCAGCTGTCTTTATCCCGACAACCATTTTGAGGCTCACCTTAGAGTTATCTTTTCGAGCAGGGCGAGGCATTTTAAATATTTAGGAGAATAAGAGATAATTATTATATTCACAAGAAACTCTATATATATATATATATATATATATATATATATATATATATATATATATATATATATATATATATATATATATATATATATATTTCTACTTAACTAGCACACTTAAACACAAAGAGTGAGCTGTGTATGCCTTATAAAACTTTTGCTCACCTGGTGTAGGAATAGGTTTTTACACCATACCCGAAAGAGGAGTTTTGGAGCTCCGATCTTATTTTCAACCATCTTAACAATTTTACCAACACACCTAAACTTCGTGTGATGCAAAAATAGCCTCTCAAAAATATGCCTTAGGCTGGGATTGAACCCGGGACCCTTAGGATATGAGGCAGTCACTCTACCAGTTAGAGTCAATAGAGGTATCTCATTAGGCCTGGTCGGCTCAAGTATAATTTACGCATCTTGTTCAGTTTAGGCTAACCTATTTTTACTGACTTTACACTGGGACCAGGGAAAGCTATGTGTTTTTCTTTTGAAGTTGTAAGCATAGGCCTACATGATTCTCGTTTCCCAGCGCTGCATAATATATACATATTTCCATTTGTTATCTTTAATATGTTTTAATAAAATTATGACAGTTTTATTTCAATAAATGCAAATTTGATTTTATTTGTGTAGGCGTATAATGGAGCAATAATTATTGCCTTTCGAAAATATAAAAGTGAAATATTATAGGAATATTACATTAATTATCCATCAAAATTATGTTTTCTCTTACTGTTTGTTAGAGAAAACGGCTTTAGTATGGTAAACTATTTTGTAAATTTGAATATTGCACATATTAATACATTCTTTAATATCAATGACTGTCTCCATGTTAAGTTGATAACGCCTTTCCATGTTATTCTTACAAATATTTAGACCGCTGTAGTTAGTTTTAATAGATGGTTAAGGAAGAAATCTCATAGCGTATATGAAATAAGGATTTCATTTGTTTGTAACCTGGTGAACACTTTAGTCCATTATCAACTGTTTTTTCGATAACTAATTAAATAATACGAGACTGCGATGTCTTTGTATCATACCAATGTTAAGTTATCACAGTCAACGGCAGATTTGGCCATAAAATGCTGTAACCTAATATTATAGGTTTGAGTCCCGGAGGGATGATTGAAGACCTAATATTTAATAGTGGCCCCGAAATCATTGACGATATGCCTATTACATAATAGCTCTTTCAAGCCCTAGCGTCAGCATGTTTGAAACGGCCGCCACAGGGAGAAAGAGTGCCAACATCATAGGTGTACGCTAATTCTCTTATGGAATCGTCCTTATGATTGGGTACTCACAACGAAAAAACTTCATAAAAAATAAAATTTAACTCAAGAAATGCTATAATTAAGCTTCCCAAACTTGTGGATGTCTTCCCGTGGCTCCGAGACACTGATTTGCCCAGCGCCATTACGTCCTTCAATGATAGCCTATATCAAGATTTAACTTAAAGACATTAACGAATGGGAAGGGGATGGAAGGGAGGGCCTGCATCGTCAATGATTTCGGGGCCACTACTAAATATTAGGTTTTCATTCATCCCTCCAGGACTCAAACCTATAATTTATTAGTGGCCCCTCCATCATTGAAGATATGCCTGATATCTAAAGACTGGAGGGGGACATTCGTGACAATATCCAACAAAGCAACCATAGGTTGAGAAAAAAAACCCAAAATCGCATTCTTAAATTTATTGTATACATACAATATTTTTGGTATAAAAATGGAAAGAGAAGCAGACCGCACACTTCAAAGATAGTCTGCTTATACACAACCTTGCAGGTACATTTAGGTAATGAATATCACATCTGAGATTCATTAAAGTAATTGTTAAGAATTCTTGATTCTTAGACAAAATAAAGATAATTCTCTGAATTTCACTAGATGTCGGAGTTCTGTAAGGAATAACAATTATATGATGACAAACATTTTTACCTTATGATTAACTTGTACGTATAACTACTGTATACTGTTGTACAACTTATTGCATATGTCTCATGTTACGACCGGGCACTCGGGTACACTAGGGCTCTTACACAGGACTCGAGTATGGCTCGCTGCCACAACGGAAACACACGATCCCAACCCCAGAGTACTGCCAGCCGAACAAAAAACGCCACTACCCTCCAGAGTTCTATCTGCTATAACGGGGTATACAAGAACTCGGTACTAGCGTTTCACACAACAGACTAATAACAAGACGGGAGTTATCTAGTCTGGTCAACAATCAAACAAAGAAGAAAGTACTACAACACTAAAGAATAGTGTTGGCCGAAGCCGAAGTAATCCACCCTTGAACTAAGAACTTAAGAAGTCCTCCACCCTCTACTTCGGATCGGCACTATTACGTTACGTTAAACAATAGTCCTCGAGCATCAAGCAAGGAATCTTCTGTTAAAGTTAGATGCTTCTCGAATACTCGTAAGAAGTAAGTATCGGATTTTGAACAGCAATTTAATGAATAACTCACTGGTAATTAAAGGCTTTAAATTGACATAAGAAGAATTATAAGAATAAGCAATAGGATATGGCAAACATTAAGAAGAAGTACTCCGACAATGCACTGGCAATAGCCTACTAAGATTGTGCTCGTGGGCCACTAATCTCTGAAGTAGCTAAGCGTGCCACACATGAAATCAATAGTGCTTAAACAATAATATACATAAGGAGAAGCTTCAATACTATGCTGTATCTGCTGGTCGAGCAAAGTCTAGCTGGGATATCTAAGGTTAAGAGACAATGGCTGAGCAAGCGGCTCGTAGCCTAGCGAGGTCCTTAAGACTGTGCGGCCAAATTACGGTAATTGACGGGATGCTCTCTTGAGAGATCCAGATCACTAGTATCTGGTTCTCTCCTGGCGATCCTCTCAAAGTCAAGCAAATGAGATAGCACAGTGTTGGGTGGCACAGGCAAAAGCCCTCACTCGCAACACAGTGCTAAACTCCCACGGTACACAATCAAAAAGACCCCCTAGGCTTCCCACGTCTCCGTTGCAATTGTGCTGGTTCAACCAACCTAGCACTCATAGGAAATCACAACTCGAGGAACCCTATCCCAGTCTAGCATTACCTAAACCAGCAGAAAACAGGAACATGAATAATAGTACACAGGGAAATACATATACGAGTGCAACAAACATCAATCAATCCTAATCTAGTTAACCCTTCCAAAAATAGGCTATCTAACAGGCACTTATCTCGTGAGAACTCAAGCGATAATACTTTGGCTGACTAAATCTGCACCAAAGGGGTCATGGAGGTTACACAGGGACGAGAAGAGTAGAAGATAGGCTGTTCAGAGAGTAGAGAAAGTTCACATCAGTCGGAAGAATATGGATAGTTGCAAGGGATATGAGAAGTCGCTTTGCCTGATGAGTTCTGAAGCATGGTGGCAAAAACCTCTCTTTTTATACTCGGCCCTCTAGCGGCATATCTCAAACTACTTAAGGACCGCCCACTGGCAATCATGACGTCATATTCTCTCAATCTGGGATTGACAAAGAACTTCCCACGCGCTGAAAGGGAGGAAGGGAGGAGGGAATTAGGCCTACCGGCCCGCGTGGCGCACTCACCGACCCCACGCCACGTAATATCCCTCCTCTCATCATTACATACAAGTCCCACACACAATACTTATATCTAATGATATAAAATAGAACTCGTTGACTTAGAAGAAAACAAAATACATAATGATAATACTTATAGTACAACGGTTCACATAAACTGAGTTAGGAAACTCTACACAGACTACAGCCAAAGTTCCTGCCCTGACGATCCTAGCGAGAGTGGGGCCTGACTGGGCGTTCTGTACAGCATGCTCATACTCGACATGCGTCACACCTCCCCCAAGATTTTACTTGCTCAACCCTGAGCTAAAATCTGATATACAGAACCCCATCAAACCCCTCACACCCAGCGACCGCATGGCACTAAAACAACGCTGAGTTTATCACTAAAACACATCTTATAAAAAAAAATTCACATTTCATAACTCCTCCCAACAATAGTAAAAGACACAATATCATGCTCCCAGAGCGAGCTTACAGCAGCTCAGCCGTTTGATAGTTCGTGGACTACTCAAACCTTATAGGCTATGACAAACTTATACAATTATCTTCATCAAAAAGAAAGAGTTTTTATATGATTTTTTATATTTTAATATGTTTTTTTCTGGCTGCACTATAAGGGCAGCCTATTTTCTTCTATACCAAACGCTCAACAATCCTGCTTTACGACCCAATACGCTGGGCTACAACCGCGAGCCAACAAGCACCAAGCGCAAAATACTACTCAAACCAAAGCAGGAGGCTACCCGTGTGTCAATTTACCCAGGATCATATACCCCTGAACGACCACATGCAACCTCGTTGTCACAACCGGCAATATGGCTTATGTCCAGGTTATATACCAATAACCTTAGTGACCACCTGGTCAGCCTCATATTCCGATTGTGAAACGGGTCCAAGATCTTGAGAGGGTAATGATCTGGGTAAACTACACCGACCGGACCATAGGCTGGAACATAGATCTCGAAATGCCCCAGCGCATCATTGTCCTTTTCACTTTCATTCATCAGGCTCTGACACGTTGCTGGTGCATTCTTAAGTCCGTCAGGCACAACATTGCACTGGTAGGTACTCCCGTCCACAACAAAACCACATACCTCTTTAGCACGCTCGGACAAAGTTACAAGCAACGACCACTCACGACATTCCTTATCCCTCAGATCCTTCGTCCACACGTAATCCAGCTCTGCTTGCACCATAGGCTGTCGAGCAGGATTTATACGGTAGGGAATTAAACTGAACCTTGCACTATCTCCAGCCTGCATGTCGGATTCTACCCCGTACATCAGGCCTGGAGAAGCAACAAACATGCGAAAGTACTGCCATAGCCTAGTAAATAACTGCCTTGCACTGTCTCCACGAACAACATGCCTAGTGCCCTCCCACAACCCAGCCGAGACCGCAGCTTCTAACCTGTAGTCTCCCTCCTTCTCCACCTTCGTCCCTAGAACAGCCAGGTCATGAGAGGGACAATCAGTACCACCTGTGCAGTCACTCCCACAGTTCATTATAGCTAAGGCTTCCCCGCCGATACCGTACATGCGCACCCCCACATTCCTTGTGACGACATCTGCCTGCGCAGCATCACCGCTTTTAGCGACATGGCCAGATACAGTCGGTCTGTGGTAGGGCTGTTGCATTAGACTAGAGCAGCATTGGGAGGCTATGTGACGACCGGGCACTGCGATACCACAGCCGACCCTACCAATCTGCTCAATGTCCTCCTTTTGACCACCACCCTTGGCAGCCATGGGTCGACCCTGACCTGGCAACCATGCCAAGGCCTCGTCGCCCACCTTAAACCACCGAAACAACGAGGCTAACGGTCTTTTAACAGTCACATGACCTGCCTGCGGAACATCTCGCACCGCCCGAGTTGTGAGACTCAGGGGCTCGGCACGACCAGTGGGGTATGAACCGAGCTGGTGCTGGAGTGCTGCACACTGCTGCTCAGGCAGGTGCTCTAGCACTTCCACAGCCACCAGACTCGTGTCCCCCGCCCACTGCTTCGCCGAGACATGACAATCCCTACTCTCCTCCACCTGTGCCCTACTGCCCCCCTCTCCTTCTCCACCTTGGCCGCGGCAGACCAACGCAGGGACAGTAGGCTGCTCAGGTGGTTGCCTCACAAACTCCTCCAACAGGTTCACATGACATGCTTCCCCGTCCTCGTGTTTAATCTCGACAGCACCATTACCACACTTCTGAACTTCCGGATCCTCCAACTGCAGTTTACAAATATCTGAGGGAACCAACCTGTCTAGATGCTTCCGAAGCAACCCAAGTCCTTCCCCAATATCAAACTGAGCAACCCTTTTTTCTCTCCGTGTGCAACGTTGCTGCCCCGGAGTCTCTTCCGGCCCTACCTCCTCACTAACTGTGACAGGTCCTGGGGCCTCTCCAGACTCCAACATAGGTGCCAATACTAAATCACCCAGGAGAGCCGCCGAGTCAAAACTCTTAAAACCAACTCCAGCTTTAGCCTCCTCCTGTTGATCGTTCCTCTGCTGGTCTGAAGACGGAGGACTAGGCTGTGACACTTTATCTGCCCGAGCTCGGGTGACAACACACGCCATGGGTTGTGTCTGGCACCGCTCGACCCACTCTTGCTCTTCCCTACTCACGTCGGCCGTCCTCTCGGCAACGACTAAGGGTAGAACCTCAGAAGCGGGCATTGCAAAGTCGTTGCCGAGAAGAAGGTCGACGCCCTCCACTGGCAGTTTCTCCACAATCCCAACATCCAATTCACGTGCCACACCATCCACCTCCAACTCCAACCGCACCAGCGGGTATGACCGAGTTGCATTAATACCCTGCACCACTACCACCCGAGCCGCATTTATAGGGTAGCCAGTCAAATTGTTCATCAGAGTCTGGGAAGCACCTGTATCACGCAAGACCTCTACTCCATGCTTGCGCCCCGCCCACATCACGCAACCCCGTCCTCTATGGTCGCAAAAAACATCCTGAGCAGGGTTCGAGCCTCTCAGGTGTTTCTGCATTGGCTGTGCCTCAGCCTCTGACGAACTGCCCCGGGCAAACTCAGAAGACTTCGGAGACACACCAATGTTGCAGGCCAAAGACACAGCTGCTGTAGGTGGTTTGCTAGGACAGACTCTTGCAAAGTGCCCCTTTTCATGACAAAGATAACACTCCAACTCCCCTCTGGGCTTCCCTTGGTACTGGGAAGGGCCCGGCCCCTTCTTAAATGGGACGGTGTTAGTCTTGTGGTCAGTCTTGGTATCATAGCTCTTGTACTTGTTTGCATAATGTATATCACTAACTCGGGGGGGTGGGGTGTCACGCCCCTTGTTACCTGCCTCACTACGCTGGGCAGACCCGCACCCACGAATTAATGATAGCCGGAGGTCAGCCATCTCAGCTGCCTCCTGTAGAGTTTTAGGGTTCTTTTCTTTAATAGTTAAAGTCATATCTGCACCAGTACACTTATAAAACTGCTCGAGCAGAAACAGCTCAGTCAACTGTTCGGCCGTCTCAGCTTTCTCAGAACGTGTCCAGTTAGCAAGTGCATCTTTTAAGTCCCGGGCATGTTCAAGAAAGGTCGCCTCCCTAGTCTTCGTAACACCCCGAAACTTCAATCGATATGTTTCTGGTTGCAACTCGTATGCCCGTAGGACAGCTCTCTTCAATACTGGGTAGTCAATGCAAGACTCTAAAGGCAGTGCATCATAAGCCTTCAGACCCTTACCCGTAAGTCTTGAGGAGACTAGAGCTGCCCACTTCTCTTCAGGCCAATTATGCTCCCTACACTTCTTCTCAAAACGATTAAAAAATTCTGTGACTTCAGTTTCACTAAATGCCGGCACCAATTTGACTAAGTGAGACAAGGACTGTTCTCTTACTTGGCCCTCACGGCCCATCCGAATCCCTGTCGACTCTGCACGAGTCTTATCTAAATCTATTTGAGCACAATATTTCTCTGAGTCGTACCTAAGCTCAGCCTCGTGCCTCCTAATCTCAGCCTCAATCTCCTTCTCCTGCTTCCTAGACTCAGCCTCAATCTCCTTCTCATGCCTCCTAGACTCATTCTCCATCTCCTTCTCATGCCTCCTAGACTCAATCTCCATTTTAGCAAGCTCGAGTTTAAATATCATCTCAGGAGACAGGCCGGAAGAGGGAGCTGCCACTACTGAAGGAGGGGGGGCAAGAACTGGGGAACCACCATACGCACCGCCCGAGGGCACTCCAATCTTCCAATTCTCATCCCTCTGTGGGAGAGTGCTAACCTCCGGCAACTGAGTGGACGGCACTGTGGGAGTCGAGTGAGAGGGGATCTGGGGAGGAACCCCCCCAAACGCCCTCTCCTCCGAAACCCCATGTCGCCCACGCAACACCCAGGAAATCAGCTCCCCCTTGGACATCCCTCCTACATTGGATAGACCCAAAACCTTGGCTATCAGGTGCAAGCCATAAACATTCACCCCAGTCAGCCTCTCCTCCGTCACGTGGTACTGCTTACTCACAAAAAGTCTAGCATCCTCCTCACTAGTTACTAACGGCACCTCCTCAAATAGCATCTCTCGCTCCTCGTCAGTACTAGGGCCCGACATACTGAAGTTCACCAAAAAATTCTCGAGACAAAAGTGTTAAACTCCCTTATGCAAGCACTAATTACTAAATTAACTGGAGTCTCTTAAATGCTCTCCTAATTGCCTTACAAAAAAAAAATATTCTTCAATATGTACGCTAAAGTACCAACAAACAAATGTTGTACAACTCTGCAAAAAAAATTATACTGTTCACAAAATCCTAAGCAAGGTCGCCATTTGTTACGACCGGGCACTCGGGTACACTAGGGCTCTTACACAGGACTCGAGTATGGCTCGCTGCCACAACGGAAACACACGATCCCAACCCCAGAGTACTGCCAGCCGAACAAAAAACGCCACTACCCTCCAGAGTTCTATCTGCTATAACGGGGTATACAAGAACTCGGTACTAGCGTTTCACACAACAGACTAATAACAAGACGGGAGTTATCTAGTCTGGTCAACAATCAAACAAAGAAGAAAGTACTACAACACTAAAGAATAGTGTTGGCCGAAGCCGAAGTAATCCACCCTTGAACTAAGAACTTAAGAAGTCCTCCACCCTCTACTTCGGATCGGCACTATTACGTTACGTTAAACAATAGTCCTCGAGCATCAAGCAAGGAATCTTCTGTTAAAGTTAGATGCTTCTCGAATACTCGTAAGAAGTAAGTATCGGATTTTGAACAGCAATTTAATGAATAACTCACTGGTAATTAAAGGCTTTAAATTGACATAAGAAGAATTATAAGAATAAGCAATAGGATATGGCAAACATTAAGAAGAAGTACTCCGACAATGCACTGGCAATAGCCTACTAAGATTGTGCTCGTGGGCCACTAATCTCTGAAGTAGCTAAGCGTGCCACACATGAAATCAATAGTGCTTAAACAATAATATACATAAGGAGAAGCTTCAATACTATGCTGTATCTGCTGGTCGAGCAAAGTCTAGCTGGGATATCTAAGGTTAAGAGACAATGGCTGAGCAAGCGGCTCGTAGCCTAGCGAGGTCCTTAAGACTGTGCGGCCAAATTACGGTAATTGACGGGATGCTCTCTTGAGAGATCCAGATCACTAGTATCTGGTTCTCTCCTGGCGATCCTCTCAAAGTCAAGCAAATGAGATAGCACAGTGTTGGGTGGCACAGGCAAAAGCCCTCACTCGCAACACAGTGCTAAACTCCCACGGTACACAATCAAAAAGACCCCCTAGGCTTCCCACGTCTCCGTTGCAATTGTGCTGGTTCAACCAACCTAGCACTCATAGGAAATCACAACTCGAGGAACCCTATCCCAGTCTAGCATTACCTAAACCAGCAGAAAACAGGAACATGAATAATAGTACACAGGGAAATACATATACGAGTGCAACAAACATCAATCAATCCTAATCTAGTTAACCCTTCCAAAAATAGGCTATCTAACAGGCACTTATCTCGTGAGAACTCAAGCGATAATACTTTGGCTGACTAAATCTGCACCAAAGGGGTCATGGAGGTTACACAGGGACGAGAAGAGTAGAAGATAGGCTGTTCAGAGAGTAGAGAAAGTTCACATCAGTCGGAAGAATATGGATAGTTGCAAGGGATATGAGAAGTCGCTTTGCCTGATGAGTTCTGAAGCATGGTGGCAAAAACCTCTCTTTTTATACTCGGCCCTCTAGCGGCATATCTCAAACTACTTAAGGACCGCCCACTGGCAATCATGACGTCATATTCTCTCAATCTGGGATTGACAAAGAACTTCCCACGCGCTGAAAGGGAGGAAGGGAGGAGGGAATTAGGCCTACCGGCCCGCGTGGCGCACTCACCGACCCCACGCCACGTAATATCCCTCCTCTCATCATTACATACAAGTCCCACACACAATACTTATATCTAATGATATAAAATAGAACTCGTTGACTTAGAAGAAAACAAAATACATAATGATAATACTTATAGTACAACGGTTCACATAAACTGAGTTAGGAAACTCTACACAGACTACAGCCAAAGTTCCTGCCCTGACGATCCTAGCGAGAGTGGGGCCTGACTGGGCGTTCTGTACAGCATGCTCATACTCGACATGCGTCACACTCATAGTTGCAACTATTATTGATATAATATATAACTTAAAAATAAAATTATAATTTGGACTGTATAACCAGTTCAACACTTTTTTTCTTTTCTATGTGAATAAGGGAGACAAGAGGCATAACTGCCTGCAGCGAGTGCCTCCCCCAGATTTCAAAGAGTGACAGGGCCAAAATCAAGGGACGTTCGAGCTAAAATGCCTGGACACACAGAGTTTGAAGCAATTTAAGTCATATGAAGAGGGAAAGACTGATTCTGGGAGAGAGTTCCAGAGCTCAGCAGTTGAATAGAAGAAAGTCTGAGGATAGCGTTTCACTCTTGGGTTGGAGAGTTGCACAGAGTAGGGGTGGGATTGTGTTGCAAGGCGGGTATTACGTACCCTACGTAGAGGAGGTGGTACACACTGGGAAAGCTCCGAGGAACACTGATTATTGTAGTAGCGATAGAATAGCGAAAGAGATGCAACCTTGCGGCGAAGAGAGAGAGATTGCAGAGAGTTGGCGAGTGGACGGGAGTTAATGATACGAAAGGCTTTCCTTTCTACTTTATCTAGGAGTGCGGTGTGAGAGGATCCTCCCCACACATGTGAACAATACTCAATACAAGGACGCACTGTGCCCCTGTACAGAGCAAGAAGCTGCGCAGGGGTAAAGAACCCCTTGAGGCGGTTGAGCACACCCAGCTTCTGGGAGGCTGCCTTAGCGAGACTGGTAATATGGTCTTTCCAAGAGAGAGAAGAAGAAAAAGAGACACTGAGAACATTGAGGGAAGATGAAGGGTTGAGTTTTGTATTATTGAAGAATAAGGGATAGTCCTCTGGAGGTTCCTGACGGGGAGCAAGATGGATGAATTGAGTTTTGGAAGCATTAAATGCAACAAGGTTTTCTCTACCCCAATTAGAAATAGTAGCTAGATCAGAAGATAAGTATTTTATGGCTTCATTATGTTTACTTTTGAGGGACTGCTAGCTGGGGCGTTCAGGAAAACTAATTGAGTGGTGTAAAGTAGAGTCGTCTGCATATGAATGGATGGGACTGGATGTACAGTTGAGATGATCATTATTTTATGAAAATTAGAAAGAGAATAGGAGATAGGACAGAACCCTGAGGAACACCGGAGTTGATAGGATGAGGAAATGAGCGATGGCCGTCCACAACCGCAGCTCGTATGCTCACCACATTATCCGGCAGAGGGTCTGAGGGTCTCCATTAACCCCCCCCCCCCTCCTTTTTCACACTTAAAATTATTCGTAATACTAATAGCACAAAGACCAATTAGACCTGTTGACGTAATGCCACACAGGTGAGTTTTGGTTTATCCAAGGTAACAGACAGGTAGCGCGTCAGGAATGCATGATTAAATGCCCATAGGCGTGTGTTAGCAATATCATCGACTGACATTTTTTGTAAGAATTTTCATGACACTGCCCACTTTCTGATGTCGTGGGCTCTCCCCACTAGACCGGGATTACTTTCTCTAATAACCTCTACAAGTAAATATGCTAATTTCCTTTTCGTGATGCACTTGCCTGTACTATTTACCCAGTGATCTCCCTGTTGTTGAGGGTTTGAAACTCTCAAAAACTTAAAAGATTGTACTTGGCATAATATATGATGTGTATCCCTTCGCTTTAGCGCCGGGATCGTAAAATCAGAGAAAACATGATCACTATGTTAATTTTTTGCAATAAAAGTGGACGACGGCACAATTTGAACATTGACATAATCTCCCAAACCTGAGAAAATTTGGTTCGTTGCTCATCCCCGCCAGCTCAGACACCCGGTTACCTGTGGCCAAAGCCATAAGGAACACTGCCTTCTTTAATATTGAATACAAATCTGGAGAGTGATTATATTTATGAAAATGGAGTAAAGACAATGCTTGTGGTTTTGTGGTTTTCCTTGGACGCGAATAAGTCCACTTGTGGACGGTAAGGCTCTGTAATCATCTGGTTGAAGATGGTTTGCTTGAGAGACCACTCTACTACAGTGCTCTGTCTCCGTGACAGGGCCTCTGCTCAGACGTTGGCTACGCCCGGCAGATATGATGCGTGAAGATGAATGTTCAGCTTGTCTGCCAGAACAAAAAACTTTTCCGACAATTCTAGCAACTTCCAAGACCTCGTTGACCCCTGTTTGGGATGCATGAAACTGCATTCAAGTTGTCCATTCGAAAGGCTATTGATTTCCCCCGCAAGGTGAAGCCGTGAGCCTGTAGGGAAAATAAGGGGACTAACAACTCTTTCGCATTTATGTGAAAATTTTCGGATTGGGACCAAAGCCCTTGACCCTGATGGCCGAGGCTTGACTGATAACCCCAGCCGATCGTCCCTGAAGCTTCTGTGTCTATCCATATCGTAGGTGGAGGAGACGTCCACGTTACTATTGAGTGCAATGTTTCCTGTCTCGCCCAAACCGATAGTAAGTTGTGAATTAACGTTGGAATTTGCCATAACTTTCCCGCCGGCAATAGTGGGAAATGTTAGTTTCCTTCCAGAATTAATCTCTTTACTTTCAACCGGCCCAACTTTACTGTAAGTTGAATTCAGTTGAGAGAGCCAATCCCACTTCCTTCTCGTGGTTGTCAGACTGTGGAGAAAACGATAAATTTCTTTCGAAATATGTTTCGATTGTCCACACTCTGACTGAGAGTAAGATGTGCTGTGTCCCAGACCAGCCCTATCCACTGAATTACCCTTGTTGGGACAAGGTTCGACTTCGCCAAGTTGACCTTGAACCCCAGGGATTGTACATGGTTTATAATTTGTGTTACATTATTCCGGCATTGACTCTCTGATTCTGCCACCACTAGCCAGTCGTCTAAGTACCACAACACCTTGATTCCTTGATTTAAAAGTGGTAGTAAAGCCTGTCGGACTAATTTGGTAAATATTCTCGGTGCTAGGTTCAACCCGAAGGGCATCCGCTGAAAGACATAAGTCTGATGCTCTATCCTCAAGGCGAGGAATTTTTGGAACCTTTTGTTTACCGGGACATGCCGATAGGCTTCAGTCAGGTCTAACGAGCACATCCAACCTTGCGGCGGAAGTGTTAGTCTGACTTGATTCACAGTGAGCATCCTGAACGATGCGTTGTGAATGTGTAGGTTCAAACAAGATAGATCTAAGACTGGTCTCATCTGAACACTGTCCCTCTTTGGTACGAGAAAAAGCCTAGACGTGTAAACTGGGCAAGTTGGATTGACTGGGACAATGATATGCTTGGTGATAATTTCCTGGACTAGTGACTCCACCTCTAAAGAAACACGATTGATCTCGAGTGGTTGACTTAAGCGAGGTCGCCGGAGCCACTGCCAGATTATGCCCTTACGTACCACTGTCCTTGCCCAAGTTCGCCGGGGCCAAGCCCGATAACACGCCCAAAATGACCCAGTTACTTAACTGGGCTTGTCCGGCGTAACTACACTCTGATCCAACTCGCCCACGACAGGCCCCGAGAGCGAGAGAGTTCGTGATATGTTTAGTTATTTAGGGTGGTGGGGTAGGGTTAAACGGCTAGCTAGCCTTGGCAGGAGTTGAACCTTGACCTGATTTGTGTTTGGGTTGACTCTTGAACCATTTACCTGAATTCTTTCCCTGTTTGTATTTGGCCTGAGTGCTTCCTTGTGCTGGAGGAGACTTGGGGCCCTGAAAGAACTTAGACCCACTAGGTTGAGCCTTTGGACTAACTTTAAGTTTGGCATATGGCTTAGCGAATTTAATGTGCTCCTTTCTAGCTTGTGAAGCACCCGGCCTAGCTGCATCTACTAAGTTGAACACTGTTTGCCACGTATTGGGGCAAACTAAGGGGGGCGTAAGTACTGGTGACAAAATTACCCGGCGACCAATGTTGTCCGGCAATTTGTTTACTAGATAGACCCGTAGGTCTTGACGTGCACAAACTACCTCTAACAAGGCTATCCTGACGTCGCCCAGTGACTGGATTGAATTCTGTAGCATTAGGTGCCGGGATAATTCCATTGCTTTCCTGGCATCTGAATCATTAATAACTTAAATGGTTCTCATGAGAGACTGGGCTATCTGTCAACTCAGCTGTAATTGAGAGAATAGTCTTGATGCTTTTTTGAAAACCTTATCCAGGTGCGCCGGGGGAGGAATTGAAAAGGGATCCTGCAATTCCCATAAAGACAATTTGGGGGCAGAAAGAAAGTTCAAGATAGCAGGTGGAACTCCCCCGGCCTTGGTTATCGGCAATGAAAACCAAGAATGAGTCTCTCGAGGTATTTGATGGGAGGACTTAGAAGTAATAGTGGTGGCAAACTGCTGTGCTTCGGTCTCCCAGTTTACCCACAGACCTGTGCCCACCTGTCCCACCTGCAGTACTGGGTTGCCGGACTGATCGTTAACCGGAATTGGGTCCAATACCGGCGTAAGTAAAGAAAGAGCTTTTACGTCATTCAATCCGTCAACCTTGACCAGTCTGCAAACAGCCGTGCAGAGGAGGCTGGTGGGAGAGCTGGTGTGGAAGAATACACAAAATAATCATAAGCATACACATTAGGAATGGCTTTGATAGACACGTCTAAAGTAATACCTGCAGTATCCTTCGCCCTTAATTTCCTGTTTTTATTCATCTGAATAGTCCACTCACTTGGTACCGGGAGCTCCCCCGAGATTGAGCCATAACAGTAACCCATGACCAATCTGGCCCATAAAGAAGAGGCATAGGGCCCTTCTTGATAGGAGTCTTATCCAAAGGTGGAGGAATAACATCCGTAATAACCCTTACGTTAGTTGTAGTTAAGGTAGATGCAACAGGAATACTACTAGCACAAGTAAGAGGGGGCGTTAAGTTAGTAAGAGGCGGCGTTACGTTAGTTGGAGCAATAACCCTGGCTGTCTCCAGGGGTCTCAAAACAGACATTATCGGTGGAGCTTCCGGTACTTGTGTAGGAATTTCCGGTGATGTTGTTAGACTCTGTAAATTTTGCAAAAAATTATGTAAAATTGACTGTAAATCATCTCTCGTCACATACTCTTTCTGTGACCCCTTAGACGTTACCGAGTCTATCTCGGACACACTAGGTAAATGGCCAGGTTGAGCAGAGGATAAAAGGTCTATTTCCTCCTGCTCTTCACGTACCACTTCCCTCTCTTCCGGTTGTTGCCGCACTTCGGAGAGTAAATTTTGTTCAAGACTCTCCCATGACAAGTCTGGGATGGATGAAGGTACTTGGTCAATGTTCTGAACACTGTCCCTGATCCCCGCCGGGTATTGTCTAAGTGTACCTGTTTGCACTGGTTCTGGGTGCCGCCAAACACCCTGCCAGTCTGGTTCTACCCTGGGTTTTGCACCCTGGTTGTCACTGTGATGTTCACTCGCTGGGTAACCTCTATACTGGTCAGCCAAGACTTTCGACGGCACCCTTTGAGAATGACTAAGTTTATCTACCCGAGGTATAGCAAAACTGAAAGCCTGAGACACAGTTTCTATCACTTGAACCTTCCTTAGGAGTTGACTCAACGTCCTTCGTCCCCACCTCCGAACTGCCAGATTGGACGTTAGACATGGTAGAGGTAGGGGCGGAGGAAGGAGGACGGGACCCTGGCGATTGCCGCGGCCGCGAGCAAGTCTCCTCCGTATGGGATTTTTTAAGATCCTTCCCATCTGAACTCTGTGCGCTAGACTGCGTCGGTTCAGTTTTCTTTTTCTTATGCGACCTTGAAGCACCTACAGATGAATTCGATGATTGCTTGAGTGGCGATCTAGATCTTGACCTGGACTGGTTCTCTCGTGGAGACGCCGACCTCGCTCTCTTCGATCGGCGGAGGGGGGGGGGGGGGGGGGGGGGGGTTGCCTTAGTTGAAGTCACTACTATCACTGCTGCTCACAATTTCTTTTGAGAGAACTTTTGGCTTTTCTTTAGACTTTGAAGTGGACCGGGAATGAGGAGTTTTATTCACTTGTGATTTGATAATCAAATGGTCCCAAAGATTTTTTCGTCGCAATGAAGAGCTTTATGAGCAATGTCTTTAGTGTAATTATTGATAGTAGTTTTAATTTCCAGCAGGGCTACTAGACAAGCGGGATCACGATGATCACCTAACCCAGTCCTAAGGTCTGTACAAATCTCGCATTTCTTGGATAACCAGACACCTCTGGATCGGTCCAAGCACTTAACACATTTTACAAAGTTTATGGTTAAACACTGGGATTAATAAACACAGTAGTTGAGCACAGAGTGACTAAAGGCATAATGGTGAACGACCCCCCCCCCCACTTGGATCGGCCCCCCTACCTGAGTCCTGTGCTGAGGTCGCTGTGTTGTGATATGGAAAAGAAATTTCCAAGAATCAATGCTCATAAGGATAAACCGAGACATTCACACATTTTATACCTCAAATACGCCGGAAAACTAGACGTAGCGCCACTTGCTACTCTAATTTTCCGCCGCACTTTTCTTTTGAAAGACCCCGATGACGTTTCTATGAAGGTTATATGACTGCTTAACTATGACCATGTGTCACCGACCCATACTTGTGATTATTCCTATTGAATATTATTAACTATCGGATCGCCTACGATGACTAGAGTGATGGTTTATTTACCTCACTGAACTTTTCCGCCGTGATGACTGATTCAAAGTAGTTTTCCGCCGCGTGAGGATATTTGTATAGGCGAGTCTTTCCGGCTGAGCCGAAAAAAAAACCCTTCTGGAAGCCTTCTATTCCGTCGGGAGTCTAGTGGTACTACTGACTACGCCGGGTTTATTGGATCTATTCCCTGCCCGCCGTTGAGGCGAGCTTCCGGTACCAATTCCCGATAATTGATCGCCAGAGGGAAACACCAACCCTTTGCAATTACTAACTTGTTAGACCAAGCCAGTAACCCACAAAACACAAATAAAATACGCCAGAACGTCTCCTGACACCTTCCAATCATGTATAATATCACTACATGAAAGCGAAGGTCATATCTTAAGGCTATACTTATTATTAAATTCACTAATTAATAATACCTCCTAGCCATCGATAATAACCCCTAAATGAGGCTGGCCACGAGGCCTAGGGCAAGCAGCACGACGACACTCGACACTCTTACCTCCAGAGATGACACAGCAACCAGTCACCATACGTTGCCCCGAGCCAGAGGGGAAAAGTTCTGGAAAGTTCCCCACCACGTGGGACAACTCTTAAACCAGAGCGCCTCCTAGACGATAACAACACACGCTACCCCATCTGATAGATTGCATAGTAACGTAGCCCCGCATAATACATAGCCTCCTAAATAGCTAGTAAAAGCATAGCTAGAGCTGAAAACAAAAAATGAAAACAAAGGCGAGCGTGTCCAAAAGGGACCGCATAAACGCCTATCACTGTACCCTATTTTAACACACTCCTGTGGACGTGCCAATGGGGAGGCTCGTCCTAACTAATCTAAACCTATTCTAGAACACCTCAGATAAATACAAATGAGCAAAAGACTCACTAAGAGACGAAAGAATGCAGAATGAAGGGAGGACAGACTAGGCGCGTCTACTCAGCACGGACACAGGGAGGAGAAGGATGTAATGGCGCTGGGCAAATCAGCGTCTCGGATCCACGGGAAGACATCCACAATTTTGGAAAGCTTAATTATAGCATTTATTTTTTATTTTTTTACAAAGTTTTTTCGTAGCGAGTACCCAATCATAAGGAAGATTCAATAAGAGAATTAGCATATACTTATGATGTTGGCAATCTTTCTCCCTGTGGCGGCTGTTTCAAACATGCTGACGCGAGGACTTGAAAGAGAGCTATTATGTAATAGGCATATCGTCAATGATGGAGGGGCCACTAATAAATATGAATAATTGGATAAGTTTATAATGTCTCGTCAGCTTTAAAAAGCTGTAACTGTAAATTGCCATAACCACATCTTAATTATTCAGCTATTATTTACATATTGTAGTTAATATGAAGATATTAACATGTAACAAGAATAAAACAAGTGGGAATAGTAATTAGGGGGTGAAAAAGACAAATTATTGCTGACCGCCAATCATGTGGTGAGAGGCGCGCGACACATACACCCTCCCCTCTCGAGGCCAGAAGCCAGACTGATGTCTCGCTAGTGAAGTCTCTCTCTCTCTATGACCTCTATGACCTTGGAACCGGCTGGGATATATTGGCGCGAAAAATTACCCGATAAACAGGGGAATAGGTGATAATTGAGGGTGGGGGGAAAGGGGGTTGGACACATGTTAAGGAGTGATAGAAGGTATGGAGGGGAATTACCTCACTTAATCACACATTCCTTTGTTTTGAGTGCCAGTGGGATGTTTTTTAAAGCCTTTTTTAGACCTTGGCTCATATTAGGACGCTCACCCTCATAGGGTTCAGACTCAATTGAGGACGCTCGCCGTTCTTGGGTTAAGGGGAGCTAGCCGTTTTTCTCCCTCATGCTAAGTCCTATTAGCTTTTAGATTTTAAGAAGTTTGCTCCTTTAGTTTGGCAATTTTAAGACATTTCGCCCCATTTCTTTGTCATTATATAGACCTTTTGTGCCATTTAGGTCTCGCTGGAATTGTAGGAGTAGGAAGAACCGGCCTTTGGCCGGCAAATTTTTCTACCGGAAAATGTAATTTTTTTTTTTTTTTTTAAGCTTGATGGAGGTCTAGCGAGGAAAATATATAATAGATAAATAATTACAAAATTAGACCAAAAATAACCACTACCCCCTTAATATTATGTTCTCTCCACTAACCAACTTTATTCCTAAACTCGATTAATGAAATTAACAAATTAAGTGAGATAGTTCGAAGCCTGTTATTTGCTAGAGGCCCTTTTGGAACTGAATAAAATCGTCCAATAGTAGTCAGAAATTCAGAATAGTTAAAATGACGGCACCGGTACTGAAGGGACTAAGGGAGTACTACTCGCTTTTCTGGACCCCCTTCTCCCTCATGTTTATCATATTAGTTTTGAGGTTTTAAGATTTTCGTGCCGCTAGTTTGGCGATTTTGAGGGCTTTTGCCTCATTTTGTTGTCAATATTATAACCTTAAGTGTCCTTTAGGTGTCAATTTTTCCTGGCGAGCGAAAGCGAACCTCAAATTTAGAAGGAACCGGCCTTTGGCCGAGAAATTTTTATACCGAAAAATGTACAAATGTATCTTGAAAGGGGGCCTAGGGGGTGTTTTTCTAAACTTGATGGAGGTCTAGCGAGGAAACTAAAAATAAATTAATCTATAATTATATAGACCAAAAACCAAGCACTACCCCCTTAAGTGCCAAGTAGAAGAACACTTTTGTACAGTACCTAACACCAAGACAGTGTGATGGGGTATATATTACATCCCATTGGATTAATCGGGTAAGTAAACAACTGTATAATAAACTATGTTGTACGTCATGTTTCATTATTTGTCTTTTCATAATAATATTCATGAATAAATAAGCAGGTAAATGCACGGTTACAAACAAAGAAAATACCTCTAAAATTAATCTAAAACACACATAAGCACATTTGGGTTAATAGAAACACAGACGCACACAGTACACGCACTCACGAACTCAAATGTTTTACTGAAGAATTATTGCATAAACAAAGTATATAGAGTAAACAGACTAAAACACACATACTACTATTATAACCCCAGGTATGCACACAGCAACACATTTAGAAGCTGTCGTGTGGGAAACTGTTTAGAGGCATTAGTTGGTTGCAGACTCAGCCTTTCCATATACTGGAGAGAGAGAGAGAGAGAGAGAGAGAGAGAGAGAGAGAGAGAGAGAGAGAGAGAGAGAGAGAGAAAGAGAAAGAGAAAGAGAGAGAGAGATACTCAGACCACAGATGCCTTGCGGTCCCTACTAAGTGGTCCGGCCTTAATACTACTAGACAGGGACAGTTTATAATAGCAGAATAGGACAGCAAAGTAGAAGGCTCTCTCCCAACCTTCCGGCTAAAAAGCCGTGCCGGAAAATAGGATGAAGTGTAACCTTATGGGTCAGGAAATGCCCACATGGACAGTGTTTATAGAGTATAGAAATATATTAGTTTGAAAGGGAAATTACACTTAACTACTGATTAATTCATATTAATCCAATCTCCATCAGATGATCGTCCAGTCTTTTCTTAAACGTATCAATTGACTTACTGTCGACCACCTCCCTTGGTAAACTATTCCACTCTTTAACCACATTGTATGTGAAAACATTTTGTGTCACATCTAGGCATGCCTTCTTTCTAATAAATTTAATTCTATTACACCGGGTTGCAGCATTGTTATTCATCGTGAACAGTGCACTGATATCTACTCTGTCAAATCCTTTAAGTATCTCAAAACACTATAATTTGGCTTCGTAACCTCCTTTTCTTTAGCAAGAACAAATTTAATTTCTTTAATCTGTCATAATATGGCTTGTTGCTCAGAGAGGGAATTACCTTAGTTGCTCTACGCTGCACGGATTTAAGTTTTTTATTTTTTTCTTGAGACACGGTGATCAGAACTGAACGCCATATTCAAGATGGGGTCTAACAATGCTTTAGCATAATTGCAAAATAATGATTTGTTAGTAGTCTTGGCAAATCCAACGTCAAGGCTATTAACCTAATTGCAATGACGACTTGTCTATTTTGACTGCTATGTCGTCATTCCAACCGCGGTTAAAAAGAAAACGTCTTGAGTCTACTCCTTATCTTGCTCTAGGAGACGTTGTACATTAACCAAAACTACCACCGAAGGTGAAAAAAGCATAGAAGAGAAGAAAAAGGGGTTTACCTTAGTTACCGCTTAAGGCCCATCCCGTGTTCCGTCATGTGCAGATCCCTGTCGAACGTGCGCATGAGCGACCCTCTCTTGTTATCATTTTTCACGCGCTCCATTGAATGAAGTCGCTTTTGTTGTGCTCCTTCAATTCACCCTGTTTTAGGTTCGTTTCGGCTTTTCTGGCCTTCTTTTTGCTAGACAGATGTTACGTGATCTAGGACACACCTAAATGGGCTCCTCAGTGTGTTTAATGGAGACGCGTGTGGAAATAGCTACCGAAGGTACGGGGGCGCTTGGCGTTCCCCGTCTATATTTTTTCATTCTTTCTCTTTTCATATTCTTTTTTCCTGTTAGTCTGGGCATAGTTTAGCTTTTAGCTTCAATTAGCCTAGCTTGTTTATCATTCAGGAATTGCTATGCCCCTATGAGTTCTCATTTTTTTTCATAGCCTAGGTGTACAGTTGGTTCACAATCTGAGATTTCGTGGTGGCGGTGCTGTTGGTAGTGTTTGTGTCAGCCGCATAACTAGCGTTATTCCCGAGTCCCCCCTTTCGAGCCTTCACTGTGTCTCAAGGGCCTGGGCGCTTCGTGGTTCGTGATACCCATGGGTACCCCACGGGGGCCTCTCCCTCACTCCACAGGGTTTTTCGCCCCTGACACATTCTCTACTCGCGGCTAGGCCACCCTTTTTCTCACCAGTTTCATTACTGGTTTTTTGTGTTCCCTTCCTGTTTTCACCTCCATCCTTTCATATCTTTTGCCCAACCTGGGGTACCCCACGGGGGCCCCTGTTGTGCCAAACCACCCAACCTGCCACTTCTCCTCATGGGCTTTGCTCTATCTCTGTGGGTTTGGGTGGTTCCCGGGGGATGTGCCTCCTCTCCCCTGGTGTGTCTTCCTTGCCTCTCCCTTGATCGGTCGAGTCAGGATATTATCAAGGAAGACACTGCTCGGCTTGATGGTCATCGTCGCTTGGAGTTCATAAGGAGTTGACGCTTGTTGCGGGCCTTTTTTGGTTTTCCTAGACGCCCCTCTCGCTTGTTCGGCACCGGGCCCTCTTGGCCGGTCCCGCAAATTTGCGGAGTGCTCGATTCGGCCCTCTGGGTCGTTTCGGCTCCCCGCAAATTTGCGGAGATCGCTGGGGGGTCGCGTGGCGATGTGGGAGGTTTGTGTCGGTACGGATCTACCTCCATTGGCCCGCAAATTTGCGGTTATAGTTGGCTTTCACTGTTGACCTTTTTTATGTCATATTGTTGCCTGATACTATATTGGTGTATGCACTTTCCTGGTGTTATAGGCCCTGCATGTAAGATGTTGAGTGGTGGTTAACACTTTCTCCATCTTTGCAGGTTCTGCTGGTGCTCTTCCGCCTCGGCCGCCCTCCTCACCTACCTCTGTGCTCCCAGTTTAGGGTGAGTACGGATACCTGTTTGCATGTGTGTTCCTGTTTCCCCATGCTCCTTCCCTGGTTCTTCTTGGACATTCTCTCCACTTACACCTTCGACGTGCTGATTCTGGTGTGTGTTCTTCTCGTGCTGGTCGGCTGCTTTGCTTTCGCCTTGGTTGTCGCTCCCCGTGCTTGGTGAGCCACATGTCCTGCTTGCGCCACTCGCTCTTTGTGTCCTCTACGGCCTACCTCCCTGCTCTGTGTGGCCCGTGTCTGGCCCTGGTGGTTGTGCTGCTCCATGGCCCTGGTTCCTCGGCGGCGGCTGTGGCCTCTGCTTCCCTTCCGTCAGTGTGGCCGATGGTCTCCCGCCACATTGGGCCTGTGGGCCGCCTGTTACGACCGGGCACTCGGGTACACTAGGGCTCTTACACAGGACTCGAGTATGGCTCGCTGCCACAACGGAAACACACGATCCCAACCCCAGAGTACTGCCAGCCGAACAAAAAACGCCACTACACTCCAGAGTTCTATCTGCTATAACGGGGTATACAAGAACTCGGTACTAGCGTTTCACACAACAGACTAATAACTAGACGGGAGTTATCTAGTCTGGTCAACAATCAAACAAAGAAGAAAGTACTACAACACTAAAGAATAGTGTTGGCCGAAGCCGAAGTAATCCACCCTTGAACTAAGAACTTAAGAAGTCCTCCACCCTCTACTTCGGATCGGCACTATTACGTTACGTTAAACAATAGTCCTCGAGCATCAAGCAAGGAATCTTCTGATAAGTTAGATGCTTCTCGAATACTCATAAGAAGTAAGTATCGGATTTTGAACAGCAATTTAATGAATAACTCACTGGTAATTAAAGGCTTTAAATTGACATAAGAAGAATTATAAGAATAAGCAATAGGATATGGCAAACATTAAGAAGAAGTACTCCGACAATGCACTGGCAATAGCCTACTAAGATTGTGCTCGTGGGCCACTAATCTCTGAAGTAGCTAAGCGTGCCACACATGAAATCAATAGTGCATAAACAATAATATACATAAGGAGAAGCTTCAATACTATGCTGTATCTGCTGGTCGAGCAAAGTCTAGCTGGGATACATAAGGTTAAAAGACAATGGCTGAGCAAGCGGCTCGTAGCCTAGCGAGGTCCTTAAGACTGTGCGGCCAAATTACGTTAATTGACGGGATGCTCTCTTGAGAGATCCAGATCACTAGTATCTGGTTCTCTCCTGGCGATCCTCTCAAAGTCAAGCAAATGAGATAGCACAGTGTTGGGTGGCAGAGGCAAAAGCCCTCACTCGCAACACAGTGCTAAACTCCCACGGTACACAGTCAGAAAGACCACCTAGGCGTTCCACGTCTCCGTTGCAATTGTACTGGTTCAACCGCAACCTAGTACTCATAGGAAATCACAACTCAGAAACCCTATCCCAGTCTAGCATTGCCTAAACCAGCAGAAAACAGGAACATGAATAATCGCACACAGGGAAATGCATATACGAGTGCAACAAACATCAATCAATCCTATTCTAGTTAACCCTTCCAAAAATAGGCTATCTAACAGGCACTTATCTCGTGAGAACTCAAGCGATAATACTTTGGCTGACTAAATCTGCACCAAAGGGGTCATTGGTTAAAAAGGGACGAGAAGAGAAGAAGATAGGCTGTTCAGAGAGTAGAGAAAGTTCACATCAGTCGGAGGTTTATGGATAGTTGCAAGGGATATGAGAAGTCGCCTCTGCCTGATGAGTTCTAAAGAATTGTGGCGAGGACCTCTCCTTTTTATACTCGGCCCTCTAGTGAGCATATCGCCAACTACTAAGGACCGCCCACTAGCAATCGTTACGTAATATTCTCTCTCAATCTGGGATCGACAAAGGATTTCCCACGCGCTGAGAGGAGGAGGGAGGAGGGAGGGAGGCCTACCTACCTCGTGGCGCGCTCACGGGCCGTCGTTACATAACTCTCTCTCTTCTCCTCATCATTACATATAAGTCCCACACACAATACTTATAACTAATGATATAAAATAGAACTCGTTGACTCAGATGAAAACAAAATACATATTTATAATACTTATAGTACAACGGCTCACATAAACTAAGTTAGGAAACTCTACACAGACTACAGCCAAAGTTCCTGCCCTGACGATCCTAGCGAGAGTGGGGCCTGACTGGGCGTTCTGTACAGCATGCTCATACTCGACATGCGTCACACCTCCCCCAAGATTTTACTTGCTCAACCCTGAGCTAAAATCTGATATACAGAACCCCATCAAACCCCTCACACCCAGCGACCGCATGGCACTAAAACAACGCTGAGTTTATCACTAAAACACATCTTATAAAAAAAAAATTCACATTTCATAACTCCTCCCAACAATAGTAAAAGACATAATATCATGCTCCCAGAGCGAGCTTACAGCAGCTCAGCCGTTTGATAGTTCGTGGACTACTCAAACTCTATAGGCTATGACAAACTTATACAATTATCTATATAAAAAAGAAAGAGTTTTTATATGATTTTTATATTTTAATATGTTTTTTCCGGCTGCACTATAAGGGCAGCCTATTTTCTTCTGTACCAAACGCTCAACAATCCTGCTTTACGACCCAATACGCTGGGCTACAACCGCGAGCCAACAAGCACCAAGCGCAAAATACTATTCAAACTAAAGCAGGAGGCTACCCGTGTGTCAATCTACCCAGGATCATATACCCTTGAACGACCATCTGCAACCACGTTGTCACAACCGGCAATATGGCGTATGTCCAGGTTATATACCAATAACCTTAGTGACCACCTGGTCAGCCTCATATTCCGATTGTGAAACTGGTCCAAGAACTTGAGAGGGTGATGATCTGGGTAAACTACAACGACCGGACCATAGGCTGGAACATAGACCTCGAAATGCCCCAGCGCATCATCGTCCTTTTCACTTTCATTCATCAGGTTCTGAAACGTTGCTAGTGCATTCTTAAGTCCGTCAGGCATAACATTGCACTGGTAGGTACTCCCGTCCACAACAAAACCACATACCTCTTTAGCACGCTCGGACAAAGTTACAAGCAACGACCACTCACGACATTCCTTATCCCTCAGACCCTTCGTCCACACGTAATCCAGCTCTGCTTGCACCATAGGCTGTCGAGCAGGATTTATACGGTAGGGAATTAAACTGAGCCTTGCACTATCTCCAGCCTGCATGTCGGATTCTACCCCGTACATCAGGCCTGGAGAAGCAACAAACATGCGAAAGTACTGCCATAGCCTAGTAAATAACTGCCTTGCACTGTCTCCACGAACAACATGCCTAGTGCCCTCCCACAACCCAGCCGAGACCGCAGCTTCTAACCTGTAGTCTCCCTCCTTCTCCACCTTCGTCCCTAGAACAGCCAGGTCATGAGAGGGACAATCAGTACCACCCGTGCAGTCACTCCCACAGTTCATTATTGCTAAGGCTTCCCCGCCGATACCGTACATGCGCACCCCCGCATTCCTTGTGACGACATCTGCCTGCGCAGCATCACCGCTTTCAGCGACATGGCCAGATACAGTCGGTCTATGGTAGGGCTGTTGCATTAGACTAGAGCAGCATTGGGAGGCTATGCGACGACCGGGCACTGCGATACCACAGCCGACCTTACCAATCTGCTCAATGTCCTCCTTTTGACCACCACCCTTGGCAGCCATGGGTCGACCCTGACCTGGCAACCATGCCAAAGCCTCGTCGCCCACCTTGAACCACCGAAACAACGAGGCTAACGGTCTTTCAACATTCACGTGACCTGCCCGTGGAACATCTTGCACCGCCCGAGTTGTGAGACTCAGGGGCTCGGCACGACCAGTGGGGTATGAACCGAGCTGGTGCTGGAGTGCTGCACACTGCTGCTCAGGCAGGTGCTCTAGCGCTTCCACAGCCACCAGACTCGTGTCCCCCGCCCACTGTTCCGCCGAGACATGACAATCCCTTCTCTCCTCCACCTGTGCCCTACTACCCCCCTCTCCTTCTCCACCTTGGCCGCGGCAGACCAACGCAGGGACAGTAGGCTGCTCAGGTGGTTGCCTCACAAACTCCTCCAACAGGTTCACATGACATGCTTCCCCGTCCTCGTGTTTAATCTCGACAGCACCATTACCACACTTCTGAACTTCCAGATCCTCCAACTGCAGTTTACAAATATCTGAGGGAACCAACCTGTCTAGATGCTTCCGAAGCAACCCAAGTCCTCCCCCAATATCAAACTGAGCAACCCTTTTTTCTCTCCGTGTGCAACGTTGCTGCCTCGGAGTCTCTTCCGGCCCTACCTCCTCACTAGCTGTGACAGGTCCTGGGGCCTCTCCAGACTCTAACATAGGTGCCAATACTGAATCACCCAGGAGAGCCGCCGAGTCAAAACTCTTAAAACCAACTCCAGCTTTAGCCTCCTCCTGTTGATCGTTCCTCTGCTGGTCTGAAGACGGAGGACTAGGCTGTGACACTCCATCTGCCCGAGCTCGGGTGACAACACACGCCATGGGTCGCGTCTGGCACCGCTCGACCCACTCCTGCTCTTCCCCACTCACGTCGGCCGGCCTCTCGGCAACGACTAAGGGTAGAACATCAGAAGCGGGCATTGCAAAGTCGTTGCCGAGAAGAAGGTCGACGCCCTCCACTGGCAGCCTCTCCACAATCCCGACATCCAATTCACGCGCCACACCATCCACCTCCAACTCCAACCGCACCAGCGGGTATGACCGAGTTGCATTAATACCCTGCACCACTACCACCCGAGCCGCATTTATAGGGTAGCCAGTCAAGTTATTCATCAGAGTCTGGGAAGCACCTGTATCACGCAAGACCTCTACTCCATGCTTGCGCCCCGCCCACATCACGCAACCCCGTCCTCTATGGTCGCAAAAAACATCCTGAGCAGGGTTCGAGCCTCCCAGGTGCTTCTGCATTGGCTGTGCCTCAGCCTCTGACGAACTGCCCCGGGCAAACTCAGAAAACTTCGGAGACACACCAATGTTGCAGGCCAAAGACACAGCTGCTGTAGGTGGTTTGCTAGGACAGACTCTTGCAAAGTGCCCCTTTTCATGACAATGATAACACTCCAACTCCCCTCTGGGCTTCCCTTGGTACTGGGAAGGGCCCGGCCCCTTCTTAAATGGGACGGTGCTAGTCTTGTGGTCAGTCTTGGTATCATAGCTCTTGTACTTGTTTGCATAATGTATATCACCAACTCGGGGGGGTGGGGCGTCACGCCCCTTGTTACCTGCCTCACTACGCTGGGCAGACCCGCACCCACGAATTAGTGATAGCCGGAGGTCAGCCATCTCAGCTGCCTCCTGTAGAGTTTTAGGGTTCTTTTCTTTAATAGTTAAAGTCATATCTGCACCAGTACACTTATAAAACTGCTCGAGCAGAAACAGCTCAGTCAACTGTTCGGCCGTCTCAGCTTTCTCAGAACGTGTCCAGTTTGTAAGTGCATCTTTTAAGTCCCGGGCATGTTCAAGAAAGGTCGCCTCCCTAGTCTTCGTAACACCCCGAAACTTCAATCGATATGTTTCTGGTTGCAACTCGTATGCCCGTAGGACAGCTCTCTTCAATACTGGGTAGTCAATGCAAGACTCTAAAGGTAGTGCATCATAAGCCTTCAGACCCTTACCCGTAAGTCTTGAGGAGACTAGAGCTGCCCACTTCTCTTCAGGCCAATTATGCTCCCTACACTTCTTCTCAAAACGATTAAAAAATTCTGTGACTTCAGTTTCACTAAATGCCGGCACCAACTTGACTAAGTGGGACAAGGACTGTTCTCTTACTTGGCCCTCACGGCCCATCCGAATCCCTGTCGACTCTGCACGAGTCTTATCTAAATCTATTTGAGCACAATATTTCTCTGAGTCGTACCTAAGCTCAGCCTCGTGCCTCCTGGTCTCATCCTCTTGCCTCCTAACCTCAATCTCATGCCTCCTCGTCTCATTCTCCTGCTTCCTAGACTCAGCCTCAATTTTAGCAAGCTCAAGTCTAAATATCATATCTGGAGACAGGCAGGAAGAGGGAGCTGCCACTACTGAAGGAGGGGGGGCAAGAACTGGGGAACCACCATACGCACCGCCCGAGGGCACTCCAATCTTCCAATTCTCATCCCTCTGTGGGAGGGTGCTAACCTCCGGTACTTGAGTGGACGGCACTGTGGGAGTCGAGTGAGAGGGGATCTGGGGAGGAACCCCCCCAAACGCCCTCTCCTCCGAAACCCCATGTCGCCCACGCAACACCCAGGAAATCAGCTCCCCCTTGGACATCCCTCCTACATTGGATAGACCCAAAACCTTGGCTATCAGGTGCAAGCCATAAACATTCACCCCAGTCAGCCTCTCCTCCGTCACATGGTACTGCTTACTCACAAAAACTCTAGCATCCTCCTCACTGATTACTAACGGCACCTCTTCAACTGGCATCTCTCGCTCCTCGTCAATACTAGGGCACGACATACTGAAGTTCACAAAAAATTCTCGAGACAAAAGTGTTAAACTCCCTTATGTAAGCACTAATTACTAAATTAACTGGAGTCTCTTAAATGCTCTCCTAATTGCCTTACAAAAAAAAATATTCTTCAATATGCACGCTAAAGTACGAACAAACAAATGTTGTACAACTCTGCAAAAAATTATACTGTTCACAAAATCCTAAGCAAGGTCGCCATTTGTTACGACCGGGCACTCGGGTACACTAGGGCTCTTACACAGGACTCGAGTATGGCTCGCTGCCACAACGGAAACACACGATCCCAACCCCAGAGTACTGCCAGCCGAACAAAAAACGCCACTACACTCCAGAGTTCTATCTGCTATAACGGGGTATACAAGAACTCGGTACTAGCGTTTCACACAACAGACTAATAACTAGACGGGAGTTATCTAGTCTGGTCAACAATCAAACAAAGAAGAAAGTACTACAACACTAAAGAATAGTGTTGGCCGAAGCCGAAGTAATCCACCCTTGAACTAAGAACTTAAGAAGTCCTCCACCCTCTACTTCGGATCGGCACTATTACGTTACGTTAAACAATAGTCCTCGAGCATCAAGCAAGGAATCTTCTGATAAGTTAGATGCTTCTCGAATACTCATAAGAAGTAAGTATCGGATTTTGAACAGCAATTTAATGAATAACTCACTGGTAATTAAAGGCTTTAAATTGACATAAGAAGAATTATAAGAATAAGCAATAGGATATGGCAAACATTAAGAAGAAGTACTCCGACAATGCACTGGCAATAGCCTACTAAGATTGTGCTCGTGGGCCACTAATCTCTGAAGTAGCTAAGCGTGCCACACATGAAATCAATAGTGCATAAACAATAATATACATAAGGAGAAGCTTCAATACTATGCTGTATCTGCTGGTCGAGCAAAGTCTAGCTGGGATACATAAGGTTAAAAGACAATGGCTGAGCAAGCGGCTCGTAGCCTAGCGAGGTCCTTAAGACTGTGCGGCCAAATTACGTTAATTGACGGGATGCTCTCTTGAGAGATCCAGATCACTAGTATCTGGTTCTCTCCTGGCGATCCTCTCAAAGTCAAGCAAATGAGATAGCACAGTGTTGGGTGGCAGAGGCAAAAGCCCTCACTCGCAACACAGTGCTAAACTCCCACGGTACACAGTCAGAAAGACCACCTAGGCGTTCCACGTCTCCGTTGCAATTGTACTGGTTCAACCGCAACCTAGTACTCATAGGAAATCACAACTCAGAAACCCTATCCCAGTCTAGCATTGCCTAAACCAGCAGAAAACAGGAACATGAATAATCGCACACAGGGAAATGCATATACGAGTGCAACAAACATCAATCAATCCTATTCTAGTTAACCCTTCCAAAAATAGGCTATCTAACAGGCACTTATCTCGTGAGAACTCAAGCGATAATACTTTGGCTGACTAAATCTGCACCAAAGGGGTCATTGGTTAAAAAGGGACGAGAAGAGAAGAAGATAGGCTGTTCAGAGAGTAGAGAAAGTTCACATCAGTCGGAAGAATATGGATAGTTGCAAGGGATATGAGAAGTCGCTCTACCTGATGAGTTCTAAAGAATTGTGGCGAGGACCTCTCCTTTTTATACTCGGCCCTCTAGTGAGCATATCGCCAACTACTAAGGACCGCCCACTAGCAATCGTTACGTAATATTCTCTCTCAATCTGGGATCGACAAAGGATTTCCCACGCGCTGAGAGGGAGGAGGGAGGAGGGAGGGAGGCCTACCTACCTCGTGGCGCGCTCACGGGCCGTCGTTACATAACTCTCTCTCTTCTCCTCATCATTACATATAAGTCCCACACACAATACTTATAACTAATGATATAAAATAGAACTCGTTGACTCAGATGAAAACAAAATACATATTTATAATACTTATAGTACAACGGCTCACATAAACTAAGTTAGGAAACTCTACACAGACTACAGCCAAAGTTCCTGCCCTGACGATCCTAGCGAGAGTGGGGCCTGACTGGGCGTTCTGTACAGCATGCTCATACTCGACATGCGTCACACGCCGTTCCCCGGCCTTTGTTGCCGCCCGGTTCCGCGTCACCCTGGGTATCCCTGACCCGAATGACGGCCGTTCAACACAGCCCGTAGCCTCGTAGGTGGAGCTCTCGTCTCACACACGAGGGGTCGGGGGTTCAATCCCAGACCGGGCGGTGACGAATTGGGCTTGTCTCCTTTCATGTGTTAGCCTCAGTTCACCTAGCTGTCAATAGGTACCTGGAATTCGTGGCCGACGTTGTGCCGTCCCATCTGGGGTTGGCACAAATGGTACAAGGCGAGCTGGGTATCATATGGTTCACCTACGCTACTGGTCAACCTAAGCCTCCACGCTCTCGCTCGCCTCACTACTGCCCCTCGTCGTCCTCCTGATCGCCTTGACGTCGCCCGTCGCCCTCGTCTTGGTTCTCACCCTGAGGCCGGGGTTAGCGGCTCTGCTCCTGTGCGCCCTCCCCTGGCCTCTCCGGATAGGGGCTCTCCTCCCTTCCGCCCGCTTTCCTAGCCCTGACGACTTCCTCTTACGTTGTCCTCTCCGCGCGCGGTTGTTCGTGCTGTCGCTGGCCCTCTGCTCCCTCCTACACTGTCCAGGAGGGTCCGCCTGGGTGTCGTTGCTTCTCCTACTTCACCTGCTTCAGTGCCTCTTCTTCCTTCACGGTCTCGTCCCACGGTGGAGGTCCCTCCCTCCTCCGCCTCGGTGTCGGGCCGCCCTGTTCTCTCAGCCCCGGGGGTCCTTGCTCTGTTTCCCCCCGCGGCTCCTTCTGGCCTCCTTTCACCCGGCCAGCCTTCCCCCTCCCGTCGTCCTGCTCCTCCTCCTTCTTCTCTTCCTGCCCTTCACTTCCCGTCTCGCCTGGGGGGTACCCCTCCTCTTGCCTCGGTGAGGTTTCGGGGTCCCCCTTTCTCGGGAGCTGTCGTGTCGCTGGAAGAGGGGGATGGTGCTGTTTCCCCCTCGGCCGTTCGTGATCGGGGACGGGTCCCTCTACGGCGACACGGCCGTCGTCGCTCGCCTTCCTTGGGCCGCGACGCTGCTGGTTCGTGTCGTGGGTCTCGCTCCCGCTCACGCTTGTCCCTGCGGGCCGATCCTTCTGGGTGGGGGGGGGGGGTCGCCTCTCTCGGTTCGATTGTTGGCTTTGCAGGGCTGGGTTGTGTCACGCTTCGACGGGTGCTTGGCGTCGTTGGACGCCTCCCTCTTCTCGCGCTTCTTGGCGGTGCCTCACCCTCAGCGCCTCGCCCTTCCTACCCCTGCTACGGTCCCGCTCCCTTCTGCAGGCCTACGCTCTGGTCAGACTTCAGCCGCACTGACCTCCTTCCGGCTGTTCAGTCCCTGGCTGTGTTGACGGGTCTGTCCTCCTATGGGACGGGTTTGTGCGACGCCGGTACGCCTGGCTTCGCCGTCATGCTCGGTCGCCCTCTCCCCTTGGAGGCCTGGTTTGCTGAGGCCTTCGCCTTCACACCGTTCCGTCGACGGCTCTCCTTCGGTCCCTCCCTTAGGTTAATAGCCTTGACGTTGGTCTGGGGTCGTCACTGCTTTTGCCTCCTCTTGTGTCTGTCGGCGGGTTGGCCGGCGCGTTCTGGTCCTGCATGGGCGCGCCCATTCTTGAACTTTGTTCTCTTGCTACCCCGTTCTTCTCTCACCCGGATCAGGCCTCTGTCGCCACGGTTTTTCCCTTGCGACAGAGGGTGACGGACTTCTTGTCTTGTCTTTCGGTTCCCTCCAGCCGTCTGTCCCCGCCTGCGGCTTTTCGGGGCGTCTGCGCCAGGCGCTCTTCGCGAGGGTTTGGACCGCGTTCTGCGGGTCCACCTTCGGCTCGCGGTGTCTTTGGTTCCCGAGCTGAAGGCGGTTTTGTGCGCGGCAACTCGGCGCCGCCCGACGGTGCGGTCCTCGTTCTGCCGGCCGGCCCCCTTGGATGTTCGTCAGGGTTTGTTGTACTCTGCGCTATATCCGTCGGGGTTGTTTCAGCTGGTTGCTTGGGTATGCTCGCTTCTCTGTCGGCGGCCCCTGCTTCCGACACGCGACGACACGCTGTGTCGTTGCGGTCCCTGCTTCCGTCACGCACCGTCGTGCTGTGTCGCACGCGGGGTCTTCTCAGTCCCGTCCTTCTGCCGGTCCTCTTCGGGGTGCTGCTGCAAGTGCTGCCGCCTTGCGCGGCCGCGGGACTGGGACGTTGCAGGCCAGTGCGTCGATTCCGCCTCGCCCTTCTGTTCTTGCCCCTTTTCATCCCCGCTGTGTCGGGGCTGGCCGGCCTTCCGCTTCCGGCCGCCCTTCGACGTGGTCTGCCCCGCGCCGGCCTGGGGTTGGGGTGGCCCGCCCTTTTCACCGGGGTTGGGGGGGGGGGGGGGTAGAGGTCGACGTGGCGCTCGTGCCCGCACGGCCCGTCCCGAGGGTACCTCCGCGTCAACACAATGTGTAGGTCTCTGGGTCGGCCTCCTTGTTCTCCTTCTCGCCTGGCCGACCGGGTCGCTCCCCTCCTCTCGGGTGCTCCCTCGGGTTGTTTTTGCCCTTGCGCCCCTCGGTTGCCGCGAGGGACGTTGGGGGCGGCGGGTTGCGCGGTGGGGTCTCACCTGGTGGTGGACGTCTCGACCCCCTTTCCGCTCTTGTCTCCGACGCCGGCCCATCTCTTCGGAGGTGGCCCACGTGCTCACTTCCATGCCCGAGCTGGGTGGCGTCGAGGGAGTTGACCGCCGGTCGCCCGGTTTTCCTCTCCCGTGTCTTTCTGGTCCCGTCGACGAACTGCGACGCGATGCGACCGTTGGTGGTTCTGTCGGCCCTCAACGGGCGCGTCGTGCACACACGGTTTCGGGTGCTGCCGGTGCCCCTGGTACGCCTGGCCCTGTGCCCTCTGTCGTGGGTTGTGTCGCTGGCCCTCCAGGATGCGTCTTGGCTCGTTCCTCTCCATCCTCTCTTCCAGCGATTCTTGGCCGTTCGGACTTCCGATCGTGTGTTCCTGTTCGCCGGCCTTCCCTTCGGTCTCCACATCGCGCCGCGGATCTTCTCCGCACATGTGGGGCAGGCTCTGGGTCCTCTCCTCAGGAGCGGGCTCCAGCTCCTGTTTTCCTTGGCCGACTGGTTGGTGGTTTCCGAAGCCCTGGGCCTGTGCGTTGGCGACGCCCTCACAGTCGTTCGCTCCGTCGCACGGTTAGGGTTCCCCTTTTGATGTTCCCGATTCAAGCTTGACCCCGTCGCGTGTCGTGCCATGGGTCGGTCTCGCCTGGGTTTTGTCCGGCGCTACGGTGACCCGGGGTCTGCCGGCCGCGGTGCACCTTCGGTGGAAGGTCTTCGCCGTGTTGCACTCGGTCTCCCTCCTGGGGTGGCTCTGGGCCTCGTTCGTGGGTTCGCTGCTTTGGGCCGCTCTGCCCCTTCCCTTAGGGAGCCTCTGGCTACTCCGCCTCCTCCTCATGGGCCCCGCGGTGTCTCCGTTGCCCCTCTGGATCAGCTCCTGCCACTCCTGCGTCCCGTTCGCGGACGCTTCGGTCTCTGGGTTGCTCCGGGCTCGCTCTCTGCGGCTGTGCCCTGGTCCGCCCCCCCGCCGACGGTCTGGGTAGCCACAGATACGTCGGGCGAGGTTGGGTGGGGTTCCCGATCGAACCTGGGACGTCCACTTCCCGGCAGATGGGTGGGTCTCCCTCCACTTACCCGTCTATGCCCTCGGACTGTTGGTTCCTCTGTTCTTCCTGCGGGACCACGCGCTGGCCCTTCGGGGTCAGTCGGTGGCCTTCGGGTTAGACACTCAGACAGGCTGTCCCCTGTTTTCCTTCTGCGGGGGTCCTCCAGGTCGTTGACTCTATTGGGGGTCTCGGTGGAGTTGTTCTTCCTCGCGGCCCGACACCCCTTCTCCTTGCATGCCTCCTCCTTGCCCGGGCCTGCCACCCTGTGGGCGGCCGCCCTGACGTGAGGGCAGGGCGTTCTTGTTGAATGGGCGATGCAACGGACTGTGTTCGCCGACCTCGCGGCTTCCTGAGGTGTTCCGGAGGTCGCCTTGTTCGCATCGGGGGTGCCGCGCCAGTTGCCTTTGGACCTCTCCCTCCGGCCTCGCGCTCCGGGGGGGGTCCGGCCGCTTTCATGGTGGCCTGGTACAGGTGGCGGTCGATATACATCTTTCCGCCCCCAGACGCGCTGTTGCTGTGCCCAGTCCTCGCGAGGCTGCGGCTGTATCACGGCTGCGTCTGGCTCCTCGCGCCTCTGTGGCCGGCACGGGCTTGGTCCGCCCGGTTGCCGCGGTGGTGCCCGAGTCCGGTCCCTCTACCTGTCTCCGGCTTCCTCTTGGGCTCGGTTGGGGTCCTGCGGGCCTCGTTGGCCTTCGCATCGTGCTTGTTCATGTGGCACGGTGGCTCCCGGTCCCCGGCCGGGCCCTGGCCAGGCCCTGACTGACTTCCTGCAGCGTTCCTGGCCGTCTTCTCCTTGGGGGTCTTACGGGTCCTGCTGGGGGTCTTTTCCTAGGTGGCTACAGGCCACTCGCCTGCCAGTTGGCTCTCCTTCCCTCGTCCTACGCTCCTTGTTTCACCTCTTCCGTACACGTCGCTTTCGAGTCGACGCTATACGTACCCCCTTATCTGCCGTCCGGGGGATCTTTGGGTCCGTCGCTGGGCTGGTCGTTCTGCCACAGGAGCTGGATTCCTTCCTGCCGGCTGCCTTCCGGGATCGACCTCCTCCGCGCCAGGTCCCTCCGCAGTGGGGTCTGGGGCGGGCTCTGGTCCTTCTGGCTTCGCCCACGTCTACAAGGGCCGCTACGCCGGTTCTGTTGCTCGGGCGTCCGCTCTTCCTTGTCGCTCTGGCCACTGGGGTTCGGGTGTCTGCCCTAGCGGCATTGTCATGGCCCCGGGACTGCGTGCGATTCTCCCCGTCCTTGCATGGCGTCTCGTTCGCCTCCTCCCCTCCTTTTGTTACCACGCTTGGGAGGGCGGCCCCCGCTTTCCGGCCTTTCGCCGTCCAGGCTTTCCGGCTTGGGCATCCTCGCCATGTGTTGTGCCCGGTGTCGGCCTTGCGCTCCTCTGTTGCGTCTGTGGCGCCGCCTTCAGGTCCTGCTGTGTGGGTGTCTCCTCGGACAGGTGGAAGGCTCTCGCAGGTGCAGATGGGCCGCCGCGTTTGTCGGACCGTTCGTGCCCGTCGCCCTGTTTGTAGGGGTTCTGCGCACGATGTCAGATCCTTTGCTGCCTCCTTCCGGTTCCTGCCACGTCGATCCTTCCCTGCCTTCGCCTCAGCGGTTTTGTGGGTCTTCTATCACTTCCTTCATCTCCTCCTACCTCTCCGTGTCCAGTGTTCGACCCCCTCGGCTGGTGATTGCTCTCGGGGGTCATGTTTCCTGGTGCTCTGGCGAAGATCCCTGGTCTTCCCCCCTTGTCCCTCGTTCTTTTCCTTTGTTTTATTTGACAAAGGGGGGGGGGGGGTGTACGGGTTTGCAACACTGGATTACAAGTTTGGGATTATGTTATATGTATACAGTACATAAGTGTTTTTGCCTCCTTGAAAATGGTATTTTCAGTTTGTGTTCCTTGTTTTTTGTTCATTTGGAAGAAAAGGGTGTTCTGTACAGTGCTTTTTGGTTTAAGACAAGTCTATGGTTTTGCATTAATATGAATGACGGGCACGTGTTAAAACTGCTCTTTTTAGCTACTCCTCAGTTTTTCACGCTTTTATTAAACTCTCTTGTTTAACTTGTGTTTCTTTGTCATTCATACTTTTGTCTTATGCATTGGTTTTTTGGTATGTTGGGCTTGGATGTCCTCCTCCTATTTGTTATGCAGCCTTGACGTTGGATTTGCCAAGACTACTAACAAATTGGGAGGTTTGACGTACCTCCCAACCTACCAAATAGGAAAACCTACTATTTGGTAGTAGTCTTGGAAAATCCAACGTACATAATACCCTCCCTCACGCCGGACCCCTGCCCATCCGCGTTCTTGTGCTGACGTGAGATGTGATAACAAGAGAGGGTCGCTCATGCGCACGTTCGACAGGGATCTGCACATGACGGAACACGGGATGGGCCTTAAGCGGTAACTAAGGTAAACCCCTTTTTCTTCTCTTCTATGCTTTTTTCACCTTCGGTGGTAGTTTTGGTTAATGTACAACGTCTCCTAGAGCAAGATAAGGAGTAGACTCTAGACGTTTTCTTTTTAACCGCGGTTGGAATGACGACATAGCAGTCAAAATAGACAAGTCGTCATTGCAATTAGGTTAATAGCCTTGACGTTGGATTTTCCAAGACTACTACCAAATAGTAGGTTTTCCTATTTGGTAGGTTGGGAGGTACGTCAAACCTCCCATTCTAGTTTTTAGAGGTAAAATATATTTTGATAAATCCCAAAGCTTTGTTAGCTATATTTGCTGCAGCCACACATTGCTCTGAAGATTTTACGTTTTCTGATAATATAACTCCGAGATCTTTAACCATAGAGTCTGCTATTATTGGTTGGCCTTTCATTTGATACATATATTTTTTGTCTATTGTACCAACGTGCAACATTTGACATTTGTCATCAATAAAGGGCATTTGCCACTTTTCTGACCAATCAACTATTTTGTTTAAGTCGGGCTGTAGGCCATTTCTGTCTTCCTCACTCAAGACTATGTTCCCTATTTTTGTATTGTCAGCAAATTTGGATATCAAATTATTCAGACCTACTGTATATCAATATCATTGATATATATGATAAATAAAACCGGACCAAGGACCGATCCTTGAGGCACACTGCTGGTAACAGGCACCCAGTTGGATTCTATACCATTAACCCTTTCACGCATTTATGACTCAGAGGTTGCCAAATTAGCAATTAGAAATATTGTTCTCTCACTCTTATAATAATATTACCTCTCCAAAATTAGTGTTCTGCCCACAGCTAACTCAAAGATAACTGCAGAGGTTGAAGTAACTAAACTAAAGGTTTCTAAATACCCCTGATGGTAACAAAGGATTTAAAGTATCCCCAATAAGCTCAACATCGCGTCATATGTCGGAGAGGGTTAATAAAAACTCTTTGCAAGCCAGCTATTAATCCATTAATATATATTACCCTTTATCCCAAGCGTTTCTAACTTATATAATAATTTATTGTGATGTACCTTGTGGAACGTCTTTTGAAAGTCTAGGTAGACTATGTCAATCGCCTTAGTTGAGTCATTAAGAGTAAATAATTTAATATAAAATTCGAAAAGGTTGGTTAGGCACGATTTTCTGGTCCTAAACCTGTACTGGCTGTCTCTTATTTATTCATTAGATTCTAAATACTCAACATATTTTATCTCTTAAAATTGTTTCAAGAATTTGTCCTATTACTGACGTTAAGCTTATTGGTTTATAATTACTTGCTTTGGCTCGATCATCCTTTTTGTGAATGGGTGTAATATTGGCTGTTTTCCAATCATTAGGGATGCTACCCTGCTGTAGTGATGAGTTAAAGATAATGATCAGGGATTCGCATATTAATTTTCTTCTTTTACTGGTTTCAATATTCTATTATGGAAATTATCGGGCCCAGGAGTCCTGTTGATATTTAACGTACTGGACCCCATGCATCGCCTATGTGTGTAACGCTCAACCCCAGTGACGCAACGGTTGCGTCCGGCTTAATTACTCTTGTCCTATGGCACGTAGAGGGTTTAGATTTGTATGGGAACTACTTTAGTGTCCTACGCAACAATACCGATGGTTGGAAACCCACCAAGTCCAGCCGCGGTGCAAGAGTGATTTTCCACTATTTTGCATACGCATTTCCCCATGTTAATTGCGACTTTCCGCCGCCCCGCAGGACCCCTAAATGACCTAGGTGAGCGGATTTTTTGTGAATTTTCTTTCATTACTAACGCATCCCATGTGTTTACAGGAAAACAAAAAAAACTGCCGGTCCCTCGTTGTACATTTATTATAAATCAGCTGGTGCTCAGGGGATTAATATACTTAGTTTACATAACACTTCACTTGCGCTGATAGTAAATTGTTCTACCTTTTGATGTGTTATTACTGCCTTATGTGTTGTATTATTCTTTACTCACAACAGGAACTCCAAAATTCACGTCATGAGGCCATAAAGCACCTATCTTCTGATCTTTCTACTATCTCTAATTTGAGGCGGAGAAAACCTTGTTACTTTCAATACTTACAAAACACAATTTCTCCATTTGTCTACTCGTCGACCTATTCCTGAAAACTATGACTTACTCTTCAACAACATACAAATTAACCCTTTTTCTTCTCTCAATATTCTCGGTGTCTCTTTTTCTTCTAATCTCTCTCGGAAAGATCATATTACTACTGTTGCTAAAACTGCTTCCTAGAAGCGGAGTGTGCTCAATTGCCTCCAGGGGTTCTTTACCCATGCACAGCTTCTTGCTCTGTATAAAGGCACAGTGCGTCCTTGTGTTGAGTTTTGTTCACATGTGTGGGGAGGATCCTCTCACACAGTACTTCTAGACACAGTAGAAAAGAAAGCCTTCTCATTAACTCACATCCACTCACCAATTATCTGCAGTCTCTCTCTCTTCGTCACAATGTTGCATCTCTCTCTCTACTCTACCGCTATTACAATAATCAGTGTTCCTTATAGCTCTCTCAGTGTATACCACCCCCTCTTCGTAGAGCACGTAGCATTCGTCTTGCAACACAATCCCACCCCTACTGTGTGCAACCCACAGATCCACATTCCACGAATCACTCAACCTTGGACCTATGCCTCGGATCCCCTCAGTTTCAAGGGGCGTCGATCACGACTGGGCCATACATGGGCAGCGACCACTAACTGATTCTATTACACGTGCAGAGTGTCCGGGTACAGGAGTCCCAACGGGCTAGTCCTCGCTTGAAATTCTTTGACGATGCGTGGCCTGCGTAATATACTGAAGTGTCGGAACTTTTAGTGCAGTCTGAGGTTTCATCTTCAGTGGCGGAGGCGGCGGTGGGGTTTTCGGAAGCGTTGGTGCAGGCGGGTTACCAGGCATTCAGGAGGAAAATACCCTCCACCTCATCTCTACCTGCTGTTCCATGGTGGTCACCGGAGTGTGCTGCAGCGATCCAAGCTCGGTGACATGCATGGCCAGATTGGAGACTTCACCCCTGTCCCACGAAGAAGAGGACATATCGTTGAGTTGATGCGAGGTGCATGAAGATTTTATTGGCGGCTCGGAGGTGTGCCTGGGGGACCTTCTGCTCGTCCCTGAGGTTTACAGGCTCCTGTACGAGGACATTGCGATTTGTGGAATCAATGAATGGGACACCTGTGAAACTCTCGTGCCCCCTTCGGATTGATGGGCAGCTAGTCAGCAATGGTCAGGCGATAGCGAACTCCTTGGCAGCCTTCTTTGAAATAAAGTTTGCTATTCCTGAGCCTTTACCGGCTTCTGCTCTCCTAGAGTCGCCCATCGCCCGTTATACTGACTCTCCAACCACGCCTACAGCTCTTGCCGCACCTTTCACTGCCCAGGAGCTGAATGATGCATTATGCTCCCTCCCTAGGGTTAAGGCTGTGGGTCCGGATGAAGTGGCCTATGCAATGTTGTACCGCCTGCCTTCAGGGGCCAGGGAGGTGCTGCTGGGAGTTTACAACGGTAGCTGGCAGGCAGGAATCTTCCTGCACTGTTGGAGACAAGCTCTCCTTTTCCCTTTTCCCAAGGTTGGAAAAGATCCGGCCCAGCCATCATCAAGGAGGGGGATATGCCTATTATCGGCCGTCGGCAAGGTTATGGAAAAGATGGTCAACATGCGAATCTCTTGGTGGCTGGAAACAAGAGGACTCCTGGGCGAAGCCCTCTGTGGATTTAGACCTGGCCGTGGGACGATTGACATACTGCTGCAGCTGGAGTACCTCGTCCACAATGCATACCAGAATAAACAAGTCCTTCTGGTGGCGTTCATCAACATTGAGGGGGCTTTTGATGCTGCCTCACACACAGGCATTTTATACAAAATTGGTGCCATGGGATTTCGAGGAACGGTACTTCGTTGGTTCTGCAGCTTCCTGAAGGGGCGATCCTTCTCAGTGTCAGTCGGGGAGGCCAGGTCCCGAAAGGTCTCCACACACTGCGGCACTCCCCAGGGGTCGGGACTCAGCCCCCCCTTATATAATGCCCTGATGTCCGATTTCCCCAGCCCTGACGACACATCAGTGCTGATATATGCGGACGACATCACCTTGGTGTGTGCGGCAGACAACCTTCCGGAAGCCCAGGCCCGTCTTCAGGCTGCTATCAACGACTTTCTACGTTGGGCCTCAGAATGGGGATTACAGTTGAATACGCAGAAGAGCGCCGTAATGAGTTTTACTCAGAAAATTAGTCTTCCTGGCTTACCTAGTGTGTACATGGGAGGCAGTCTGTTACCGTATCGCACTAGCCATGTGTTCCTGGGACTCCGGATGAATGGACTGATACTCACCTGGAGGGCCTATATTGATTATATACATACGTCATGCATGAAACGACTAAACCTGATGAAGTGCATTGCTCACACCAAGTGGGGTGCTTCTAGAGACGCCCTGCAGTTTTATGAGGTTTTTATCCGGAGCAAGTTAAAATATGGATATGTCTTATATGGGTCAGCCTCGGACACGGTAGTGGCTCGTTTGAATCCCATACATAATGCAGCTCTCCGCATTGCGCTGGGGACGCTCAGTTCGTCCCGCATTGTTTCCCTGGAGGCGGGATCAGGGATCCTGCCCATGGTCTGGGACCGGGCGATGGCTGACTGCAGTTGGATGACAAGAGTAGCACACATGCCGGAGTCCCATCCTCTGGTCGGATTATGGAGATCGTCTGGGGTGAGGCTGGATTCCCCGCTCTGGCCAGTAAAGCGCCGGTGCCCGTTCCTGGTACGTGGACTCAAGACTTACGGCCTTCTAGGAACTTCCCCTCCAAGCCCTATGCCGGTGCCTTCTGTCTCCTCAGTGCCACCCTGGGTTAGTCTCTTTGGGTTGGTATCATCCCCCCAGCTTCTTCGACAGCTGCAGACTACTACGAGGAGCTCGCATTATGCCAGACTTGGAGGTTATATGAGTATCATCACATCCTGACAGCGGAGCTTTTTGACATATACAAAGCCCTTCTCTTCATTAGCGTCCACTTGTCCAGTCAACTGGTGGTCATCTACTCTGACTCCCAGTCTTCTCTTCGCCTCCTGCAATCATAGTCCTGCATCACACACCTCCCTCGTCTACAAGATACAGTCGCTGATACTTCAACTCTCCGACCCACCATGGCCAGTGCATTTACAATGGATACCATCTCACTGCAGCATCAGGGGGAACCACATAGCGGACAGGGGTGCGGCCACAGCTTACTCTTTGACGTCCTGCGAGAGATTGGACGCTGATCTGCGGTCCCATTAGATGGTGGTTCGTCGGTCATGTTTAGCCCAATAGAACGCTACCCTCCGATGTTCGTTGCCAGCCACTACCCTAGGCACCTATCTGGAGGACTCATCTTCCCAACCCTGGGCGAGAAACAAGCTCTGCAGTCTGGACGTGACACTGGCCAGGCTACGCATCGGCCATACCACGCTCTCTAGCCACCTCAATAATATTCAAGACCTCTTTCGCTGCCCTATTAGAAATAATTTATTAGGGAAAATAGGGACCAATAGACTCGCCATATTTTTCTCATTATAGTCCGCATGGAGGAATTTCGTTATCGACACTTGAAAAAACCTGATTACACCGAAAAATAAAAATAAATAATGTCCCGACTGTAAACAAAGCATTTTGTCCAATGAATCCTTCGACTTGACCTCCTTCTTCTTTTTGTTTTGAAAGATGTGGCGAGTGCGATTCACCCAATAAATGGCGTGAGCGTTACTCACAAAACCGAAATACCGGCAACCTGTTTTTGCCCCCTTACAGATCTACATATACGAGGATGACAATAAATCAAGGGGGGGTGAGGGGGGGCAACGCGCCCCCTCAACCCATCGTGATGATCGTGTATCCAATGTACCCCACAATTTCCCTTACCTACTGTAAAAGCGCTTTTCACCCAATAAATGGGGCCATTTGAGGTGTATCTGCAGATTAATGAATATCGGTAAGTTAATGCAAATCCTCCACTCAAACCATGAAAAACAAAAATAAAACACTATATTCCTTGAAAAAAATATAACGAAACTTGGTAAATAAGGCGGCTCTAGCTGTCTTGAATGTTACCACCACCTCCAGCGGTTGGGAATCCTGGGTAGTGATGCATGCCGGTTGTGTGGTATTTCTCGAGTATGGCTATCTTTCTTCAATATATAACCATAAAGAGACCCTTAGGGCTTGCATTACAGGGTCTTTTCCATGTCAAAAAGGCCAATTTCGCCCATTATATAGGGACATATCCTCAGGCCCCTTCCCCCCCCCCCCCCACTCACTCAACACCTGTCCATGTGTGCAGCTGACACTGACAGATTGTAGCATCATGGCGGCATGTCTTGAATGTGATATGGGGACTTTACTTTTTTTTTTTAAATACTGCCAAGACCGTGATGCTCTATTTCAATTGTGTGTTAATCATGGCCTCATTTTGGACAATAAGACGTGTGATAACTGTGGTAAGACTGCTGTGTTGGACCTCAAAAGAAAAATGTTCAGGTGCCAAAAGATGGTGTCTGTGAGGAAGCAAAACAGGCGCAAGTGTGGATGGGCCCAGAGTGTTTTTGCTCATACTTTTTTTGATAACATCCATTTGCCACTCTATAAGGTACTGACATTTGTCAACATGTACTTGAGAGATGGATTTTCTTACCTCTCAGCTACTTCAGAGCTGGCCTTCAGTCAACATACCATCAATGACTGGAGCAGTTTCTGTCGTGAAGTACTTATTGAGTGGTGCATTGAAACATCTGCACAACTGGGAGGTCCTGGCTCGATTGTGGAGATTGATGAGAGCAAGTTTGGTCGACGGAAGTACCATGTTGGTCGGATGATTGAAGGCCAGTGGGTGTTTGGAGGTATATGCAGGCAATCCAGAACCTTCTTCATGGTGCCTGTTGAGGATCGTACCTCCGACACACTGCTGGCCATCATCAAGGAGAAGATTCTGCCGGGGACCACCATCATCTCGGACTGTTGGAAGGCGTATCACTGTCTGGGGAAGGAAGGCTACCAACATCTCACTGTCAACCACTCTCTTAATTTTGTGGACCCAGACAGTGGTGCCCACACCAACACCGTGGAATGCCTATGGAGGGATGCCAAGCGGAAGGTTCCACTTTGCGGCAGGCGCAGGAAGCACTTTGTGGGCTACTTAGCACGCACCATGTTCATCATGCATCATAAAGACCCCAACACCAGATTCCATCATTTCATGAAGGCTACTGCGGCCCTGTACAACCCTGCTTGCCCTCCTCAGCCCCAACAGTCCGACTCAGAATCTCCACCACCGCCACCACCCGAGCCAACATCGTCACCAACTCCATCACATTCCTCATCTCCACATCAGCCAGGACCGCGACCATGCTCTTCCTCTACAGCCGCACCTGCTAGTCCACCCGACCTCGACCCAACAGCTCCAGCAACTCTACGTCGTCAGCCACCCTGCTCTTCTTCTACCGCCACACCCTAACTTCAACCGCCAACAACTCACAGCCACTCCATCGTGCTTCTCTTAACTTTTCCATTTGGTTAGTACCTTATTGGCCCTAGTACTGTATTTCATTAACATTTTCTATAGGTTAGGTTACGCTAATGTTAACCCCATAATACTAGGTTAGGTTAGGTTAGGTTAGGTTAGGTTAATGACAAACCTTGGCTCGGATTTCATGGATTTAGCGGGGGTGGCAGCCCCCACCCCATAATACTAGGTTAGGTTACGTTAGGTTAGGTTAAGTTTAACCCCATAATACTAGGTTAGATTAGCTTACGTTATTTGGTTAGGTTAATGACAAAACTTGCCTCGGATTTCATGGATTTAGCGGGGGTGTGGGGGCGGCAGCCCCCACCCATAATACTAGGTTAGGTTAGGTTAGGTCAGGTCAGGTTAAGTTAGGTTAAGGTTAACCCCATAATACTAGGTTAGGTTAGGTTAGGTTATTTGGTTAGGTTAATGACAAAACTTGCCTCGGATTTCATGGATTTAGCGGGGGTGTGGGGGCGGCAGCCCCCACCCATAATACTACGTTAGGTTAGGTTAGGTCAGGTCAGGTTAGGTTAGGTTAGGTTAGGTTAAGGTTAACCCCATAATACTAGATTAGGTTAGGTTAGGTTATTTGGTTAGGTTAATGACAAAACTTGCCTCGGATTTCATGGATTTAGCGGGGGTGTGGGGGCGGCAGCCCCCACCCATAATACTACGTTAGGTTAGGTTAGGTCAGGTCAGGTCAGGTTAGGTTAGGTTAAGGTTAACCCCATAATACTAGATTAGGTTAGGTTATTTGGTTAGGTTAATGACAAAACTTGCCTCGGATTTTATGGATTTAGAGGGGGTGTGGGGGCGGCAGCCCCCACCCACAATACTAGGTTAGGTTAGGTGAGGTTAGGTTAGGTTCAGGTTAACCCCATAATACGAGGTTAGGTTAGGTTAGGTTAGGTTATTTGGAAAATATTAAGGAAACCACCCACCAATTATTTTCATTATTTTTTTTTTAGTTTTAGTTTATTTGCATCAATATATAGTGATTGGCATTAGTTTCAACCTCCGCAAAAATAGTTTTCCCCTTTATCCAACGATCTTAAGACACGGCGCCCGATAGTGGGGAGGGCTATGAAGATCAGGGAAAATGTGGGGTTAAAGACATAAAAAGGCGATATAAGGGTTTTTATCATGAAAGTTGGCTCGGGTTTTGTTGTTTTTCAACTTGAGAAAACTCCAAAATGAAAAAACCCGAGCCAAGTTTTGGCAAAAGTTGGCTCGGATTTTAAGATTTTTCAGCTGCATAAAAGACAGTAAGTGCAAAAAAGAAGTTGGCTCGGGTTTTCTTGTTTTTCAACTTAAGAAAACCCCAAAATGAAAAAAACAGTCATGTTTTGGCAAAAGTTGGCTCGGATTGGACAATTGTTAGGCTTCATAAAAGCTGAAAATGTAGAAAATGCCAGCCAACTCTTCGCCATTGGATACAGGATGGGGTGTGGGAGAGCTCTGCCTGCCCCCCCCCCCCCCCCCCCACACACACCCGTGATTAATTAAAATCATCATCTATGTTGCCCGATAGTGGGGAGGGCTATGAAGATCAGGGAAATTGTGGGGTAAAAGATGAAAATAAAGAAAAATATTGAAGAACTTATTCCAAAAACCCAGTAACCTAATTATCCATTATCCAACAATTAAGCTACATTAAAGATATTAGCCTAACCTGCCAACCTTACCTAACCTAACCTAGTATTATGAGTGGGGGCTGCCGCCCCCACACCCCCGCTGGTTGGATGGTACATGGGATAGAAAATGAACTTACCCAGTAAGCTCATTATCCATTATCCAACAATTAACCAACATTAAAGATTTTGGTTATACTGATGTTTTGGACCGACAGTTAGCCCATCGATCTTTTTAGGCCTAATAGGTCCGGTAGAGCATATACATCATTGCTATATATAACATTAAGAGCGGAAATGTATTACAAGGGAGAAAAAAAACAAAAACGCTAAAATACATGTATAGGCCTAGGCTACTGTAAAACGAAGTTTTTCAGCCAGTACCCAACCAGCGGGGGTGTGGGGGCGGCAGCCCCCACCCATATACTAGGTTAGGTTAGGTTAGGTTGTTAAGTTAGGCTAATGGCACAAAAAAAAAAAAAAAAAAGTAACCCAACTAGCGGGGGTGTGGGGGCTGCAGCCCCCACTCATATACTAGGTTAGGTTAGGTAAGGTTGTTAGGTTAGGCTAATAGCCTAGTTCATTAAAAAAAAAAAAAAAATAGTCTAATAGGGGCGTGTTTTTAGATTGTTGGATAAATGGGTAAATACTCATTTCCGCTCCTCTTCAGTATAAAACAACACTATATCTGAAGGAAAAAATAAAAAAAACAAAATAAAACTTACTGAAATCGCTGTCGGTCCAAAAAGTCAGGTTTACCCTCTCTTTTTTTACCCATAACTAGCCTACTTGTAATTTATGCACTATTGTCTATGGCATTATATTTACAGGGTAGCCTATGTTATGTAGGACCACCTGTCACAGAAAATAGCCTAGCTTTAGCCTAGACAGCTAGGCTAGATTGTTAAAATAACCATTTACTGTAGCCTACTTTCACATTTGTGATTAAAGGACATTTTGAATGCTTTAATTTTGAAAATTATGTTTTTTATAGCCTGTTTATAGGCTAATGTTAACTTTTTTTTTTTTTTTTTTTTTTTTTTTTTTTCTCCTAAGCAAACTGAACCAAACCTATCCTATCCTAGGCCTAATGCCGAATTGCCGATAATATTGAAGGAGAGCTTCACAGCGATATTTGCGCGCTTACGGTCACGACCGTTACACAAACTCTAATTTGACCGCTTTTGGTAATTATTTACTAGCCTAGTCCGACGACGCCTAGGCCCTAGTGAGGTGGACGTACCCAAACACCGTAACATATGATAGAGTTTAGCCCTAATTACAATATTGTCGGAGGAGGAGGCGGGTGAGTCAATCACAGATACTCACAGAGTAGGCTATCTGCCTCCTCCTTCGACAATATTGTCTTTAGGCCTAACCGGACAACCTGACCTAACATGAGGGCTGCTGGGTTAACCTGACGGTAAATTGATACGGTATGACAGTCACGAGTTTTAGCACATGTTTTTTTTTTTTTTGCATTTTTTCTTTGATATACAGTGGTGTTTAATACCGAGGACTGTCGCATTTTATTATTTTTATTATCAGCCTAACCTAACCTAACCGAAAACTAACCTGTCTCGCGACCGGTCTAAACCCAGCTCACGTTCCCTGTGTATGGGTGCGCGACGGTCTAAACCCAGCTCACGTTCCCTGTTTATGGGTTCGCGAAAGTTTGTAATACTTCAATGTATCTATTACAAGTCAAATATACATTTCTGCGCATCATCAAACCATACTAAGTCTACTACTAATAATATTAACCCATTAGTACCAACATTAGTACCTGGTGGTGGGCTGGATCTATCAGTGAGGGTTGGTGTCCTCTACTTCCCATAGCCGTTTTCTGACTGTACCTTTATCATAATTCTTATTTCTAACTTTTTTCTTGAGAGTGGTGAAGGCAGTGGGGCCATAATGGTGTGCCCCATGTTTCCCTAGTGTCTTACTCTCACAGCCCACTAGCACTAGTTGGCCTTTCTCTCTCTGGCGTAGGGATGCGGCGACCCCACCGCCCGCCACTTTGGTGGTGCAATCAGCCTCTGGAGCAGTGGACCACTGGTTCCTATTTCCAGAAAATTCCTGTGCTTGGTATGCTTCCAGCCAGGGCCCCACTGGGGTAAATAAAATAGCAAAACAGTGGTGGAACTGCCATCCGGGTGAGGGACTGCTCTGGGTCTGCTCCTTCAGTGTTCATGGTTATAATCCACTTAGTGGAAATGGCACTGTGGAGTGGGTCAGTCGGGGCATGTCTGGGAGCCTGGAGGCAGTTTCTGCCATGGCCATCCCTTTTGGGGCGCTTCCTCTGGAAGCGAGGCGTCAGATTTGATGATGATGATGATGATGATAGTACCAACAGGTACAGGTTGGGCGGGTGCCCAACACCGAAAGGGGTTGAAATAGGGGAGCTATCCCCCGCCAAAGGCGGCTTTCTAGGGCCTTTCCTAGCTGATGCTGAGAGGATTGGGTTCTAGTCATATGGTGATGGGCTGGTCTGTCAGAGTGAGAACTGAGCGATCTCTGCCATACCCATAGCTTACTCCGACTGTTCCTTTTACTTATGTATTTCCTAGGTCTCAAGTGACGGCGTCTTTTCCGTGGCTTGACCTCCCAATCTACCAAGATTGAAAGCCAAAGCGTCACATTTTTCCTTTGCCCCTCAACTTTCTCTTCATAATTGCTGAGGGGCACAGGGCCCTGGGTGGGGCTTTGGTTTCCCAGGCGTTTTCGCACCCTCCTCAGCTCCCCGCCATGGAGTGGCTTCGGTCACCCAGGCTTTATTGTGGTAGGCAGGGAGGGTTCTGTGGGGGCGCTCGGTTATGGCCTTGGCCTTGCTCGGGGCCTTGGGGCTGTTCGGCCAGGCAGCTTGGGGAACAACAACAACAGAATAGTGACAAAATAAGGGTAGTATAACTTTAGATTTATCCTAGTTTATCCCATACCTACCAGCTGATCCCTTGTCATGAACCTAACTAAGAAACCTAACCTAACCTAACCTAACCTAAAAGTAATATGTGGATAGAAACTAACCTTGACGTTATTTTTGATATGTAGGAGGGAGAAAAACAAATCTATAAAGCAGAAATCCCATAAAACATGACTTGTCATTATGCAGACAAGACTGTGTTTTACTCTATATCTCCCTTATAATACATTTGCGAAGGGAAGGACATATATAGGACTGAAGACTATTATATAACATACCTATAGGCTACACAAACATCGATGGGGCTTGTAACTGTCACACCGTAAAATCTTACCAACCTGACTTTTTGGACCGACAGAGATTTCAGTCAGTTTTATTTTGTTTTTAAATTTTTCCTTCAGATATAGCCTAGTGTTGTTTTATACTGAAGAGGAGCTGAAATGAGTATTTACCCATTATCCAACAAAGAACAAACACGCCCCCCACTAGTGGGGAGTGCTATGAAGTTCAGGGAAAATGAGGGGTTAAAAGAGTAAAAAAGGCATTAGCATAACCTAACAACCTTACCTAACCTATCCTAGTATTATGGGTCGGGGCTGCCGCCCCCACACCCCCGCTGGTTGGGTAACCGTGCAAAAAACACAATATTATGGGACATGCCTTACTCCGGCAACGAGTGGCAGTGAGAGGGCTGAGAAGTTCACAACAATAATATGAGTGCGGCAGCGGACGTAAGTTAAAATTAGAAATCATCGTATTTATTACCCATTAGCCTAATTTCCGGAAGTTTAAACCTATGCGAAAAAATCTTAATCTTTATGTTACTTTGCCATCACCCATTAAGATTGCACTGCTAGCCGTGGTGAGTATTTTAGCGTTTTATGTTCTTGTCTCCCTTATTATATATTTCCGCTCTTAATGACATATATAGCAATGATGTATATGCTCTACCAGACCTATTAGGCCTAAAAAGATCGATGGGCTAACTGTCGGTCCAAATCATCAGTATAACCGGCTGTTGCCCCCAGACTCCCGTTGCTCTTAATTAAAGATGATGTAGATGTCAAAATGGTCAAATTACTAAAAGCATTGTGGGAGCATGAATGTCGCCCAGCAAGGATAGGCCTACTCACGAGTCATGGACGCAAACATACTGTTATGTGAGTCACCTGCCGATAAGGATAAAGTATTTGGGCGTAGCGCCAGCTTTGTTTATATACCGGTACTCGTTTGCTCGCGATCACGTTCCTGTTTATTTTGATTGCCGTGGGATACAATAATAGATCGAGTAACCCCCCCCCCTCTCCCCTCCCATGACTTATTGTCATCATCTTATATATTGCCAGCAGGGGGCAAATAACAAAAAAGTCTGGAAAGAGTTGTGTTATAGGGCGTATCACCTACCTCTGACCAGGTATATCCTAGTGTTTACTATGCCCCTTTGAAAGGACATTAGCCTAACCTAACAACCTTACCTAACCTATCCTAGTATTATGGGTGGGGGCTTCTGCCCCCACATCACCGCGGTTTGACATCAACTTACGTGTTTACACGACGTACGCCCGGTAACACAACTTATTCCAAAAGTCTTAATAGAGAATTCCAAATACTTCTTTTCATACGCCAAACAAAAGGCTAAAACAACATCAAACATCGGCCCACTGAGCAAAGGGGATGGCTCTTTCACAGGGGACAAAAAGGAAATGAGCGAACTCTTAAGCAGGCAGTATGAAATGGCATTCAGTGAGCCTGATGAAACAAAAGTCATCAGAGACCAAAATATATTTTTCATGGAAACCTCCCCCACGGAAACCCCTCAGATGCTGGATATTGATTTCGGTCCAAAAGACATAGAAGAGGCCATTTCCAACATGCCATCCCACTCGGCACCAGGCCCGGACTCATGGAATTCGATCCTAATGAAGAAATGTAAGGAAAACCTCTCAAAACCCCTGGCTATAATGTGGCGAAGGAGTCTAGACACTGGTGACATACCAGATAGCTTGAAAAACGCAATAATTGCCCCACTGCATAAAGGAGGGAGTAAAGCACTACCGCCCGGTAGCTCTAACCTCTCACATCATTAAAGTTTTCGAACGAGTCCTGCGAAGAAAAATTTCAACATTCATGGAGACAAATGAACTACACAACACCGGTCAACATGGGTTCAGAGTGGGAAGATCATGTCTCTCACAACTTTTGGAACACTATGACAAAATTCTTAAAGCGCTAGAAGAAAAGAAAAACGTGGATGTCATTTACACCGATTTTGCTAAGGCATTTGATAAATGTGACCATGGTATAATAGCCCACAAACTGAAAGCAAAAGGTATAACTGGGAAAATCGGACGGTGGATATACAATTTCCTCGTAAACCGAAAACAATCAGTAGCAGTAAACCAAGTCACATCTGAGCCTTCGGATGTCAAAAGCTCAGTGCCCCAAGGAACAGTGCTAGTGCCCCTTCTGTTCCTCATACTAATTTGCGACAGATACCAACACCAGACACAGTACGGTGTCGTCTTTTGCTGATGACACAAAATTAAGCAAGATAGTAAACACACAAGAAGACACGGGCCGACTGTAGGAAGACATGAATGTAGTGTTCCAGTGGACCAGGGAAAACAACATGCAATTCAATGAGGAAAAATTCCAATTAATACGGTACGGAGATAATAATGGTGTTAAAGAAATTACAAATTACCTAACAGAATCTAACCACATAATAGAACGGAAAGACAGTGTGAAAGACCTTGGGGTATTAATGTCTGAAAATATGGGTTTCAAAGTACATAACCAGGTCAAAGTGGCGGCTGCGAAACGTCTTAACGGGTTGGATTCTGCGTACTTTTAAAACACGCGGTGAAGTACCTATGATAACGCTCTTCAAATCTCTAGTGCTACCGCGGCTTGAATATTGTAGCGTATTAACATCCCCTTACAAAGCAGGTGAAATAAATGACGTAGAGAGTGTACAAAGAAATTTCACTTCGCATATAAGTTCGATAAAACAGCTACAGTATTGGGAGCGTTTAAGAGCACTGAATCTGTACTCACTGGAACGTAGAAGAGAACGTTACCTAATAATATACATGTGGAAAATCGCAGAGGGTTTAGTACCAAACCTACATACTCCGATAGTCATGAAATTCAGTGATAGGAGAGGCTGGGAATGCGAAATCCCCGGATGAATAACAGGGGTGCTATGGGCTCTCTGCGAGAGGGTTGGTTATCACACAGAGGCCCACGTCTCTTCAACAAACTCCCACGGCGAGTAAGAGACATGAGGGACGTCTCGTTAGACAGCTTCAAGAGAGCCCTGGATGTCGAACTGCAAAAGGTGCCAGACGAGCCCATCCTGCAAGGGAGCGAGCTGTCGCTTCAAACAGTCTACTGCACCAAATCACCACCCAAAACGAGGGGCGTCGCGCTCCTTGGTGCCGCTAGAAGAGTGGCAAACACATCAAAAGGTATCAAAAGGTAAGACGGGAACGTACCGTAAAATGGGGTAATGGGGTAACTTCGGACATTTTTCGAGGTTTTTTAACAATTTCCTGAGTGTAAACACATAGAGATTTAACTAGGTCAAGTGATGTATGGTGATAGTGCGCCGTAATCCAGGAAGCCTAAAATTATTCCCCATAATAAGAGCTATCCTTATCGTAAATAATGTCCGAAGTTTGCTTGAAAAGTTGAAAACTTCGGACATGTATGGATAACTTCGGACATACAGTGATTTCTTATGGAAAATGATTGCCAAGAAAGCTGGGATAACTCTGGACAAACGGAGGAGAACTTCGGACGTACGTTCGTGGCCTTATTTCATTCATTTTTTGGCTCCTACTATTTTATATGAATATTTTATTATTGCTGCTTATTCCTGTCCGATGTTTTAGTGGAAAATGCACAGTCAATACTTTTAGGCCTGTATAATCAGTATAGGAGGGGGATATATATGATGTTTAACATATATTATGTTTGGAGCTGTTCTAGTTAGGCATTGAGCTCACTCTTAGAAAATATTGAGTAGGAAAAATAACCAATGCTGTCTAATCAATAACTCGAAAATTAACTTGGCCTAGTGAAAATATATAGGTATGTATACTATATCACTGCATATCCTATACACTTTTATGAATATGAGCATTTTCATAGGTATAACGTATTTGTTGGCGTTTCTTTCGGCAGATACATTTTTTTTTGGACAAGATATATGCCCCTCCTAATTTATATATATTATATATCCAGAATTATCCGAAATACATAAATCGGTTAGCATATTATCATATTTTTATGGGTTTTTGGACTCGGAAAATGATTATTTGAATTTTTACCACCATGTTAATGATGGACAAGTATTATGAATGATTTTCATAGGGCAAATAATAACAAACGATTGTTTTGTTCCATGTCCGAAGTTAGCACGTTTTAACAAAAAAAACACAATCGGTTAAATGATAGTGTTCTAGCTAGAGCGTTATACAAGTGTAACAAATTTCCTTTGGTGGATGTTGTCTCTGGTAATGTTACTACAAAATTATATCAGTCACAACATCATTCATACAAACAAATTTCGGGATGGATGTAGAGTTCAGGCGTACGGTCGTTATTGTTTACATAGGGCGATCGTCGCGGTCGCACTTACGTTCCCGTCTATTTACTACATGAATACTGTACTAGGTTAGGTTAGGTTAAAATAGACGGGAACATGATGGGAAAGGTCCGACGCCACTACGCGTAATGTAAACAAAGATGGCGGTACGCCCGCTCACTACATATGGGCTTTGTAATTGGGGTTGTGTGGGACAGGGATCTGCCTTGCTTAGGCCAATCAGCTTTCTGCAGACTCCCATTTTCTTATGGTACATCCTACCCCAAATTTCTTCAGGGTGATAGAAGTTTGGCAGGGTAGCGAAAAATGTACATATTTTCGTCATATATATAATATTTTGTTAGTGTACACATACTCATGTCAGTTTCCTAGGACTTTTACATGCTCATCCTTTGCCATTTCTCTAAACGGACCCCACAATAAAAAACGTTTCCATTATATAATGACACTGTCTAATTACTTATTATCGCCGATGTTCGAAGTTATCACCGCAGTACGAAGTTACCCCACTTTACGGTAACCGCGAGCATTTAGAGTAATTTCGAGTAATTAGCACAGCTCCCTAGCCTCTTATCCATCACTAAAGGTAAGCAATCCTTCCCCATCCGCCTTCTCCGGACCACCAACGATAATATTTCCATTACCCTAACCTGAAAACCTGACCTAACCTGGGGACTGGCTGCCGCCCCCAGACCCCCGCTACTCTTAAAGATGATGTAGAAGACGTCAAAATACTAGAATGCACTGCGGGAGAGTGAAAAACACTTCCGAGATCGCACATCGTTTAAATAATTGATAATTATTCAGAAAAGGCTCACCGCCTTATTATACTGTATATAATGTATTAGGGACAATGCTGGTACTGTATATGGAATCCTTATACTGTACTCATTGTGGGAGAATAATTTTGATCACATTTATAAAATCCGATATTAATGGAAAGTTCAATCACTCTCAGAGCTCCTTCGTAGATCCTCACTGTTTACAAATGTGTTCATTATGGAGTAACTGTATAATCGATACTTACCCCCTGCTGGCAACATAGATGATGATTTCAATAAGTCATGGGGGGTGAGGTCATCTTGTATCCCACATTGGAAATATACTGTACCGGTAACTAAAACCATGAAAACACTAATTTCTCAAAATCTTGGGGTAAAAACATTAATAATAAGAGTGCGAGCCTTTTCCCTATACAGTAATTACCAAATAGAAAACTGATGTTTCGAGGGTATGCTCGTCTGAAAGATTGTCAATGTCCACAAATAATACCCGGTATTGTACAGTGCCGGTATATCATTAATTCATCATTTCCGTTCTGAATTTCACGATTCTATGGATTCCTACAGTCATATCTCTTAATCTGGGACATTTTTCAAGGGCGTAAAGCGGAAGCCGGACTTGCATATTATTACGCCACTTTTTTTCTGAGGGGCTGGTCTAACCACCTACGTATCGGCTTTCCTCCACAACGCAGGTAGCGTGTTTACAGTGGCGATAAATCAACTGGCTATGAATTCTTCTTTAACACACTCATATGTCTATGATCTACATACAGTATATTTTTATCCAGTTGTAGTACACTTGTGAGGTTATTGAGTGGGGTGAGTGGTGGCAGTAGCCCCCACTTTGGACGCTAAGTTTAAAGTTAGGTTAGGATAGTTGGTTAGGGGATTTCAAGTTATTTCGATCACCAACCAGTTTGTTCATAGCCAGTTCGATCACAAACCAATTTTAGTCAAGTTTAATAGTATTTTTTCTTCAAAATAATACATATTATACAGCTGGTTGAGTAGTCGAATTATAAAATATGGTACAGTACTGTACTGTAGTCAGATTCGGAAATTGTAAGTTTGCCATTTCCGTTGGCGTTGAGTTAAAACATTGCTTTAAGTATTAAATTGTCTATTCTGAAAGTACGGTACCTGTGCAGTAAGATATTGAAGCTATGCCAAGTGTACTTTTTCATTCATGGGTTAGTAGGGTTGGCAAATAACCCACTTTTTTTATTTTTTAAACCCGAAAAAGCCCGGGCAAAAGCGTTTTTTTTTTTTTTCAAAAATTTACCATAAATAAAATATAATAGTGATACCGGTAAACATATAATAATGAATACCCCAATTAAAATGATCTTTTCAAACAATTATCTGAATGGGTAGGATGAACAAAATTATTTATTGACTTGTTTGTCTGTTACCCTCTGGCTGCTTGCTATGCTGCAAAACATGTTTCGACAGGATGGTTAGGATGGTCTGTAGATATTCGCGCATCTCTAGAAGTTTAGAAGCAGACACACTTGAACTACAGGTATTATACTCATCCCATAGGCCTAGTATCTTATGAAGTTTTTTATATGATCTTTGATACCATTTCAACTTGTTATCTGATATGAGAAGCACATGCTTGTGAATAATCTTTGATTCCTCATTCAATAATTTAATTGGCAAGTACCGGTACTGTATAATGATATGTTTTTCTTTGCTCTTCCATTCAGCCTTCTGCAAAAAATAAGTGTTGCTATCTAAGTGGCTTAAAAGAGCCGCCACAAATGATGGAAATAGCTAGCTAAAATAATACCGGTATGTACAGTACCTGTATATAAAAATTATAACTCGGCCAACTATTACCCAACTGACAATTTTGTAATATTTTTTTTAAGTACTGGTATTTAATTCCTAACTAATGAGCATTAAATGCATTCACTAATTAATTAGGTGTATTCAACATCCGGGTTGGTCAAATTGGTAGTGGGTGACATTAACCTTGTTTTTGGTGCATCGCTATATACTGTATGCTCTTGACCGTACAGTACTTAATGAAATGTATCAAGTTCCTTCACCTTTAAATTTGTTTTATTGTACTGGTACTGTATTAATACTTGCCTTGTCAAGACAAACAGCCCCGAGTCCCTAAGGGAGGCCATGGTCACGATCGGTCTTTGCCACAGCACTCTCAAGAAGTGTAGATTATGTTGTTGGCATAAGTGAGTGTGTGTAATGCAGTCTTCTATGATGTGTTTAATGGTATGGGGTGCTGTGTTATATCCTGGGCAGGTGTTGTCGACGGAGCCATCCAGTCTCTCCTGATAGCTCAGAAGAGCTGGATGGTGCCCACATCTCAACCTGGTCAGGTGGACGCTGTCCTCGCGAGGAAGGGAGGATTCGGGAGGTCGTGCCTGCAGATATGTGTTGTCGTTGAGTGATTGGATGGAACGACAAGAGATATGAGTATGGATGTGCTTCTTGAAGCTGGTTTGGGGTGGACAGGGAGGGAGAGATGACAATACTGTACTGTATTTGTGTGTGATACCGTGTGCTGGGTGTTGTTTTGATATTCCTTGGTGTCTGTGGTTGTGCTGCCATGTAGTGTAGTGGATGGTGTTGGTTTGTGGAGGCTGCAGCCAGGAATTGAGTGCCTCTCATGTCCAGATGGTCTTTGACTTTGAGGACTTTGGTTTCTTGATGTAGGTGATCTGTAGGTGTAGTACCGTAGCTGTGCAGCCTGTGATGATTTTTAGGGCTTTGTTTTGAATGGTCTGCAAGGTCTTGTGGTGTGCTTCAGCTAGGTTAGAAGCCCAGGCAGGGATTGCATATTCCATCACTGATCTTATATATTGTTTGTACACTGTGGTGGTTGTTTCTTTGTTGTGTCCAAATTTTATGAGGGCAAGTGACCTGAGGGTGTTAAGTCTGGGTGTCAATTTATGTTTGTGATATGTTGTTTGAATGTCATTAGAGTACGGTATCATATGTTACTGGTACTCCTAGGATTTTGTGTGTGTTAGGGGGGCGTTGTTTATGGTGAGGTGTGGGGTGTTTCTGTATTCAGCTGTCCAGCTTGTAAGGAGGGTTGCAGTGGATTTGGCTGGCGCTAATTTGTGTCTGTAGTGCACAAAGTTAAAAAAAATTGCTACAAGCATTTTCATAATGCTCAACTGCTGTTGTTGTTTGCTCTCCTTTTTGCTCCTTTGTGTATGTAACTAAACAATGCGTGAATACTGATACCGTTATTATTGTTGACATTGTATGTTATTTAGATAAGGGATCTTGTCTGTGACTTATGGTATGTAATCAGGTGGAAAATGATGTGTTGTTAACTCTTACAGTATTATGATACCATTCTTCTTTTTATTCTAGTTATTATTAGTTAAGGAAGGACCTATGAGAGTCAGAGGGTATATTTGGATAATTTTTACTTCTTTGATTCATGGAGGTCTTTCCTCAACTGAATATAGTAGGCTATTGTAATTATATCCAGAATAAACATACCGTACTGTACACAAGATATCATAGTGACCAGGCTGGCACACAGGAGACTGATCAGACTTTTCATATCCACTCTCAAAATTGAGTCCCTTGTCTTTAATAATTATTATTAGATATGCAAAGTTAAAGTTATGCTCCATAATTCCCATTATGCCTCTGGAAGTTATTAAGTGGCCAAAACAATGCAACCTCATGAACATTTTCCTGTACAGTATTTTGAAAAGGAACACCTTGAGATGTTTCGGCCATATGGAACGTATGGGAAGCGAGAGAATGACTAAGAGTGTGTACGAGAGCGAGGTGGAAGGACAGAGAGGGAGAGGTAAACCGAAAGAGAAGTGGACAGATGGATGAAGGCGGTGCTGGTTGGGAGGAGGGGCGTCGACTGACTAGGGACAGAGGTGCATGGGGGCGTTTCATTCGTGACCACCCTTTCGGGGATCACGGCGTCAGGCAATAGATAGATAGATAGATTTTTGTCTAACTCTTAACTGTTTACCATCCTGATACTGATTGAAGGGGTTAAGATTAATTCTGTGATGGCTTTGATGAGAATCGTGCATACTCCTGATACAAGTACATTAGCTCAAGCTAACAATCTTAGGAGGAAAACAAATAAGAATATTTAGGGTAGACTAGAGATACTGTAGTAAAAAGAGAGATGCCATCATTTTCCTTAACCCTTTCAGTAAGGTGATGTCCTTATAATTTTATTCTGGCTACCGTTAAACAATTATTTTTAGCTTACGAACGATCTCTAGCGATTAAAAGGGTACACACTATCTAACCCATATAGCTACCACAGATCCTTCCCAAGTTGCATAAAATTATCTAGATATGGGTAGAATTTATCACCCGCATTGAAAGAGTTGAACACCATTTTGGTGCCTTAAATTAATAATCAATCAACAGGACGATAATTTGTTTTTGTATATTTACCGGTATGTTGAATTTTGTATCCAAAGACCAAACAATATATTTTGTACTAGTATTGCCAAATGTGTATTATGGGCATGGATTAATTATTGTAGGATAGGCCTATCTAGTCTATCCTAAAGGGTGAATTGAAGAAACTGGGGACTGTTAATTTAAGATCAAGTATTCCATCTTCAATTTTCATAGTTTCTCATCTAGGAGGTTGACGAACTATTGAATGTGGCCGTACAATCACCTACAGTGAAAGTTTGTTATTATTGCGACACACTAATCAGTGCCACTTGCAAGTGGCGAACTACCTGTATACAGTATAACAGATCTGGCAGATAAGCGAACTGCCTGCCAAAAATGAGATCTACTGTACAGTATAAGGCAAAGAAATTTACACAGAACTTGGGTCATTGACCAAGTGTGTCACATAAAATCATCATGGGATCTTCAACCTAGCTAGGCGAGTTAAGGATGACAAAAGAGATATTGTAGGAGAATATGTGTCAGGAATTATAATGGGAGCAATTGTTTATGCTGAGGAAGAAATCAGTGAAGCTTGTAAGGTACACTATGAAGGATTACTCAACATGGAGTTTAATTAGAATAGAGAGCAGCTCAATAACAAAAAGCCTTTGATAGCGCCAACTGTTGTGAGCAGCGAAATAAATATAATGAAGGACGGAAAAGCTGCAGGGTACTCTGGCATTGTCACTGAGATGATATATCCTTCAGCTGACATAGGAGTGAGATTGGTCACTGAGCTAATAAACTCTATTTTTAGAGGAGATAATCACAGCTATTTGGCATATACAGTAAGTGTAAACAAATATATATATACCGGTATATGTATATACAGTATGTATATATACCGGTATATATATATATATATATATATATTATATATATATATATATATATATACCGGTATATATATATATATATATATATATATATATATATATATATATATATATATATACCGGTATATATATATATAATTGTAAGGGGGATTCTTTTAATAGGGGAATTATAGGTGCCTGATAATGCTTGATGAAGTCATGAAAGTCTTTGAAAGTATGATTAGGGAAAGCATTTCTATCAATGATATTCAGCTCGGTTTAATGCCAGGATGTGGTACAGTCGATGCTATCTTCATAACCAGGCAGCTGCAGGAAAGATATTTACATAAATATAGGCCAAGCTGCAAGATGGGATATCTAGTGAAGAGCTAAGCAGACAGTTAGTATCAGGAGTATCAGTGATGAGATGCATTCAAGCAGGCTTCGATGGTACACTCTGATCTTGAACAAAATATCCTGACAAGTAATATAGCTCTGAACAGGGCTGCCTGGAACACACTCATTTGGATGGGAGACTGGAACCGCACTTTGTGTGGAGCACTCGGTCTTTAGATTTATACACTGTTTGTATTATGCCTGAATATAATATACATAACCAGTAATTCACTACGTCCCTTAATAAGTATCATTCTTTGTCCCTTACAGATTTGCGGCCGGCACCCACCTAGGAAAAACGTCATAAGTAAGTACACTACCGGTACTTTGATTTAATTTTACATGATTTAATTCTACCATATTGCACATTTTTATACCAATCCAGTCAAGCATCACTTAGCATTGCAGGTATAAAGGAAAATTCCAAATACTTCTCATACGCCAAACAAAAGGCTAAAACAACATCAAACATCGGCCCACTGAGCAAAGGGGACGGCTCTTTCACAGGGGACAAAAAGGAAATGAGCGAACTCTTAAGCAGGCAGTATGAAATGGCATTCAGTGAGCCTGATGAAACAAAAGTCATCAGAGACCAAAATATATTTTTCATGGAAACCTCCCCCACGGAAACCCCCCAGATGCTGGATATTGATTTCGGTCCAAAAGACATAGAAGAGGCCATTTCCAACATGCCATCCCACTCGGCACCAGGCCCGGACTCATGGAATTCGATCCTAATGAAGAAATGTAAGGAAAACCTCTCAAAACCCCTGGCTATAATGTGGAGAAGGAGTCTAGACACTGGTGATATACCAGATAGCTTGAAAAACGCAATAATTGCCCCACTGCATAAAGGAGGGAGTAAAGCACTACCAAAAAACTACCGCCCGGTAGCTCTAACCTCTCACATCATTAAAGTTTTCGAGCGAGTCCTGCGAAGCAAAATTTCAACATTCATGGAGGCAAATGAACTACACAACACCAGTCAACATGGGTTCAGAGCAGGAAGATCATGTCTCTCACAACTTTTGGAACACTATGACAAAATTCTTAAAGCGCTAGAAGAAAAGAAAAACGTGGATGTCATTTACACCGATTTTGCTAAGGCATTTGATAAATGTGACCATGGTATAATAGCCCACAAACTGAAAGCAAAAGGTATAACTGGGAAAATCGGACGGTGGATATACAATTTCCTCGTAAACCGAAAACAATCAGTAGCAGTAAACCAAGTCACATCTGAGCCTTCGGATGTCAAAAGCTCAGTGCCCCAAGGAACAGTGCTAGCGCCCCTTCTGTTCCTCATACTAATTTGCGACATAGATACCAACACCAGACACAGTACGGTGTCGTCTTTTGCTGATGACACAAAATTAAGCAAGATAGTAAACACACAAGAGGACACGGGCCGACTTCAGGAAGACATGAATGTAGTGTTCCAGTGGACCAGGGAAAACAACATGCAATTCAATGAAGAAAAATTCCAATTAATACGGTACGGCGATAATAATGGTGTTAAAGAAATTACAAATTACTTAACAGAATCTAACCACATAATAGAACGGAAAGACAGTGTGAAAGACCTTGGGGTATTAATGTCTGAAAATATGGGTTTCAAAGTACATAACCAGGTCAAAGTGGCGGCTGCGAAACGTCTAACGGGTTGGATTCTGCATACTTTTAAAACACGCGGTGAATTACCTATGATAACGCTCTTCAAATCTCTAGTGCTACCGCGGCTTGAATACTGTAGTGTAATAACATCCCCATACAAAGCAGGTGAAATAAATGACGTAGAGAGTGTACAAAGAAATTTCACTTCACATATAAGTTCGATAAAACAGCTACACTATTGGGAGCGTTTAAGAGCACTGAATCTGTACTCACTGGAACGTAGAAGAGAACGTTACCTAATAATATACGCATGGAAAATCGCAGAGGGTTTAGTACCAAACCTACATACTCCGATAGTCATGAAATTCAGTGATAGGAGAGGCTGGGAATGCGAAATCCCCCGGATGAATAACAGGGGTACTATGGGCTCTCTGCGAGAGGGCTGGTTATCACACAGAGGCCCACGTCTCTTCAACAAACTCCCACGGCGAGTAAGAGACATGAGGGACATCTCGTTAGACAACTTCAAGAGAGCCCTAGATGTCGAACTGCAAACAGTGCCAGACGAGCCCATCCTCGCAAGGGAGCGAGCTGTCGCTTCAAACAGTCTACTGCACCAAATCACCACCCACAACGAGGGGTGTCGTGCTCTTTGGTGCCGCTAGAAGAGTGGCGAACACATCAAAAGGTATCAAAAGGTAAGGTATAGGAAAATAGATGCAAATTTGCATCACACAGGGAAACGAAAAGCAACCATTAGAGCCTCGTGTTGTCTATGAGTGATTGGATGGAATGGTGAGAGATATGAGTACCGTACTGTACAGGTATTGATGTGCTTCTAGAAGCTGGTTTGGGGTGGGCAGGGAGGTAGAGATGACGGTACAGTATTTGTGTGTGATATCGTGTGCTAGGTTGTTTTGATATTCCTTGGTGTCTGTGGTTGTGCTGCCATGTAGTGTAGTGGATGGTGTTGGTTTGTGGAGGCTGCAGCCAGGAATTGAGTGCCTCTCATGTCCAGATGGTCTTTGACTTTGAGGAATTTGATTTCTTGATGTACCGTAGGTGATCTGTAGGTATACTGTAGTAGCTGTGCAGCCTATTGGTATATGATATTGATTTGTAAACACCCACAGCAAATTAGTTGAGTTAGATTAATAACAAAAGTGTCAAAATGTACCTTAACGCTTTTATATTTTAACACAAACTTTATTAATTTAACCCTTTTAATTTATTTTGAACATTATTTTTTGTATGCATGTTTTACATACTAATTAGTGTCTCAGCTATTTTCTGTCTATTTGGCTGACAATGTTATTCAGATTAAGGAAGAGACCCCTACACTATTAATTTAAGGAGGTGTCAATGAATCATAATGGTTATTCCCAAGAGGTTTCTAAGTATTTACATTATGGTGTTATATAAAGTCAAGTCGACAGCATGGATATGACTTGGAGTATTGGCTGTGGATTAATATACCCTGTACAGTATTTTACTGTAGAGTGTAGAAAGTATGGGAATACTTTAGTTATTGCCTATCAAGGAATTTTCCTCTTTCGATAGTATTGATTAACCCGGGAGCTGCGGGAAGACTCTTAAGAGTTCCCCCGGCGGACTGCGGGAAGACTCTCCTGAGTAAGTAAAATTAAAAATCAACTTTTGACATCGAAAAAAAAAAAAAAAAAAAAATATTTGTTTATTTTTTTATTTTGTTTTGGCCCCTGGGCCATGCAAAATCTCAGTCCTCTACCTCCCCTCCTTCCCCACTTTCCTCCTATCCCTCAGTTATCACCTATTTTCCCTATTATTCCCTTATTCTGAGGTATATTTTCGTGCTAACATTAGCGAGTTGCAAGCAGGGTGTTGTCATCACTGATAGCAATCGAGTGCAAGAGAGAGAGAGAGAGTATCGATCGACTGTGTCGCAGTGGCCTTGGGGAAAATTGGCGGGAAGGTAGCTTGCCTCACCCATACATTATACAACTCGCGGGCTATATCTCCGATTTTGACCATCCAAACGCTGTTTTCACTCGTTTTATTGTTGTTTCAGGTTAATACCTTTATAATCAACCCATAATAGGCGCATATGGATAATTATTAATGCTATTAATGGTACAATGAATATTTTAGTGACGAAAAACCTCAAATACGTCAGCACAGGGGGAGGTTTTCAATTACCCCCGTGCGCACTTCAGAGGTTAATAAACCAATTATTATAGTATGGTAGCCTACCCTATTCATGATGTGGTTTAGTATTCCCATGTGCTTTTTTATTATGACTTTTTTGTGTGTAGGTGTAGAGAGTGAAATTACCGTGCTCATATATGTGTGTGCGTGCGTGTGTGTGCGCGTGCGCGCTAACTCTTTCCAGCAACGTATCAACAAGGCTGATTGTGCCCCGTTCTTCCCCTTGGCTCCCGTCTTCCTATATTGCAATTTCGTTTTTTCTGGCGGTTGTTTTCTTCATTTTCTCCTCCAGTAATAAACATTAAGTACCGTAATACATTATTAATACCTCAATAAGGTTTGAGTTTGTCCTATTCTCCAGTTATGCTCCCGACTTTCTACATTCGGTTTGTGTCTGTGTGTACTTTTGTCCCCTCCCCCCTACCCTCCAGAGTATCATGAGCTGCATTTTGTGTCACCCCAAAGTCTGATAACCCACCCACTTATCAGTGGGGTGGCACAAAATGTACTATTTGTACGAGCCTGCCTTCAAAATGTATATGCCTACATAATATATACAACATTTGCTTACTATTGTTGAACATGAATGTAAATATATATTACAAAATTACTACTACAAAGTAAAACAAAGAATATAATAAAGACGAAACAGCGTAATATATTAAATATTATGAGGCAATGATCGACGACTAGGCATATCGGCAATAACTTAGAATATATTATACAATTGAAGATTGTTTGTGACATCATATAGGAGGTGGAATTATACAAAACATTTATCTTTGTAACATTAGAGTAATAAATAATTGCTTAGGTTAACATTTCAATAATTCTGAGTATGAGTGGCGGAATATTGTAGGTGACGAACACTACCATGCAGCCGGTACAAGGGCTATCCCGAAACTCAGTCCACCTCCCAGCTGTAGCAGACGAATACTGGCGTGCTTGGCATATATTTACCCCTATGGTAAAGCAGCCGCTATGCCCGATCTACATTCTTGCCTAATCACGATTTTATGACACGAATGTAGCGGCACCACGGCTACGGCTATGCTCCGACATTTCTAAAAAAATTTTTTTTTACATGTCAAGATTATTATTTGAGTACTTACCGTATTTCGGGATTATTTTGATCTACTTGAATTTGTACAACATTGTGATGGGTATGCATATAATATAATGGCTTAATTTTGAGTATAATGTATACAAAGTCTAATATAGGTTATCACCCTTTCATGCGATTATGACGCTTCTTTAGGATATTCTGAGGATATAGCTAGGTACATTTATAATTATCACATCCAAATCGATTATTTGTATATGGATACATACACAAAGTCTTAAAACTGTTATCATGCTCCGAAAGTCTGAATCGGGTTGAGTTTCGACCCTGTGTAGGAGCAAGGTTGAGTTGGCTTGATATTGGACACCCTTTTATGGCATTTGGGTGTGAAATACGACACCATTTCCAGTCTATCGGAGATAGTGATGGTAAAGGAAAATGCGGCATTGGTATGTGCGCGAGTTCATTAGTATGTGTGTTTTAACTTTGTGTGAGAAAAGAGAGGGAGAGGGCTCGTTTGTGTATGCGCGTAAGTGTGTGTATGTGTTCACACGCACACCGGTATATATACAGTAATTTATAAGAATGAAACATGTCTCACTCATATTACTAATAATGCTAATGGTAACTAACAAGCTAACCAATATAGAACCAATCCCTAGAACGAATAAAAATACGTAAAATAACGGCACATATCGTTTACAACGTAATTAGCTGTTGAATTAACGAGTTCGAAATATATTTACACATTTTCCCTCAAATATTCCCAGTGTGTAGGCCTGTTTACCGTAGGTTTTTTATTTTGTTTTTGTATTTTGTATTTTGTAATTTCCTTTTACGTAATATCTGGGAAGGTAATATAGCCTCGCAATGCCTGTTTGAGATCGCTATTTTGATCCCATTATCCTATTTGTATTTCTTCTGCGCTGTTCCCCTCGTAGACCAGGGGCTTAAATCAACACGGGTATAATTATGCACGGTATAGTAACAATAGACCTTATGTTACTATACCGTGCGTATATGCTTGTTGTCCGTTCTTCTTGGTGCTTGATTTTGATCTCTCTCTCTCTCTCTCTCTCTCTCTCTCTCTCTCTCTCTCTCTCTCTCTCTCTCTCTCTCTCTCTCTCTCTCTCTCTCTCTCTCTCTCTCTCTCTCTCTCTCTCTTGGTTTTATTCACTTTCACCCATGCCATTTCTTTTCCCCTTTCCTTCCTTTATTTTCTCTCGCCTCACTTCCAGCATCCATTTCACTTCCTTCCAGTTCCCATATCCTTTTTTTCTCGATTTCCCATATTCTTCTTCCTTACTTCCAACAACAATTTCTTCGTTTATTCCATTTTCCGTGTCTTTCCTTTTCAACTTTCCTTTCTTTCCTTTCGGTTCCCATTTGTTTTCCTTTCTTCCATATCCCATTTTCTTTCTCACATTGCTTATTTTGTTCCTTGCATTTTCTTTACGTGTCCTTTCTATACCTTTCCATCGTAGTGTGTGTACTTACACTAGTTGTATTTACACTAGTTGTATTTGCGGGAGTGAGCATGCTCGTTAATTCCCGCCTCCTAAGATATGTTTGTCATACCGTGCTTTGAAACTATGCACTGATGGTGCAGACACTACTTCGGCTGGCAATTTGTTCCACCCACTAATCGAGTTGGTAGGAAATCTTTTACTTTTCAGATCAGATTTACTATTAAGCACTTTTAGTTTGTAGCTGTGACCTCTTGTTCTCTCACCTCCATCCCTCTCTATGAAGTTTTCTTGGTCGATTTTGTCAATACCTCTAACACATTTGTATATCTGAATTTGCTGTCCTCGTTTCCTTCTCTGTTCCAGTGTAGGTAGATTCAATCTCTCGAGCCTCTCTTGGTACTCCAAATTTTCCAAACCTGGGATCATCCTCGTAGCTGCTCTCTGTACCCTCTCAATTTTGTGGATATGTTTCTTCATGTGAGGGGACCACACTACAGATGCATATTCCATCCTGGGTCTTATTATTGCCGTTATTATTTGTTTCATGGTGTTTTCATTAAGATAATTGAAAGACATCCTGATATTTGCCAATAGTGCTAGTGATTCTCTCACTATCTTATTTACGTGGCTTTCTGGAGACATGTTATCCTTAAATTCTATCCCCAAGTCTTTTTCTGCTTTGGGAATCACTTCGTTTCCTAGTTTATAATCTTTTCTAGGTCTGTACTTGCTTTTACCCATTTCTAGAGTCTTACATTTCCCTGCATTGAACTCCATATTCCATTTGATGCTCCATTCATGGATCTTTTGCAAATCTGCTTGGAGCTCAAAGCAATCCTCCTGGGTTCTGATCGTTTTAAGCAGTTTAGCATCGTCCGCAAACATGCTCATGTAGCTTGTTAGTCCCTCAGGTAAGTCATTTACAAATATTAGAAACATGATTGGGGCTAGGACAGATCCTTGTGGTACCCCACTCGTAATTTGAGTCCAGTTTGACGATTTCCCCCTTACTGTTGTTCTCATCTGTCTTCCGCTAAGGTAGCTCTCCATCCATTTCAGCAGTTTGTCTCCTACTTTTCCCTCATGTTTTAATTTCCACAGCAATCTCTTGTGTGGAACTTTGTCAAATGCCTTTTTAAAGTCTAGGTAGGCACAGTCTACCCATCCTTCCCTCTTGTCCACTGTGTCTATTACTCTAGAGTAAAAACTCAACAAGTTGCTTACACATGATCTGCCTCCTCTGAATCCAAATTGTCGGTCAGTAATTAATCTTTTGGATTCCAAGTAGTTAACC